>DWQL01001604.1:0-11112 GCA_018231265.1 Noctuana haematospila
GCTAGCAGCCCCAGTTCCTTCTACCGAGCCATCAACTCAGCCTCACCCAGCTTTCTGGGTGTTTTTGTTCAGAATCTTTGCAACGCAAATTCTGGGCGTTATGGTTGCGGTTTGGATAGCAACGCCGCGTCTCAAAGCTCTTTGGAGAAGGATCACTGGTCCAAGGAAAGCACCAATAGCGAAGTGCCCCTCAGGTCCACCGCCAACACCTCTCACCCTCCACTGCTACGCAGCGCACTCACACTCTCTAACGAGGCACCCACATAAGTACGCTACGTATAGGCCTCCACAGCAACAGTCCTATAGAAAGCCAAGACATTACCACTATTCAGCGGGTGAAACTATTCTATGACGTAGTGGCATTCAGTATAAAAGACTAATAAGCCCAGACTCTTACAAGCATTTATTTTTCGACTTGTGTGTTTGTAGAACAAAGTTTATGTAAATAATAGATCTAAGCTTTAAATTATTTAAGTAAGATGTAAGTGCCATTATTGTGTAATATTAGGTATTGTTTCAATGATAAGATTGCCCTGTTAACATAAGTGGTTTATTTTTTTTACTGTTTGGTAGTGGATATTTATTTGAGTAGCCTGGTTCTATGCCAATTCATAATTTGGATTGAATGGTACATGTTGAATCGACTGAAATAATAGTAAGACATTATGTAGAAGGCTATTAAACACATCACAGTTTTTAGTTCAATTCTATCACGTTTCTTTCACGTAGGTAACGTTAAAGAAACTTTTTAAATTGTTTAATTATGAACTAAAAACTAATATTTCTTGAAGAGGATTTCGCTCAGCCTTGTGTTAAATTATAATAGTTAATTTATTACAATAAAATTGCTAAAGTAGTGCTACTAGAAAATTTTCCGTGTGCCTTATACCTATATTAAAACATTAATGTTATATAAAATTGTAACTTTATTCATCTGTATATAAACATTTTATAAATTATGTAGGTACCTACTGAACAATAAAAACATAGACACTTAAATATGTTTTTATTTTAATAATTTACGTGAAAATTAATTAATACTTAAAATGTATAATATAACACATTATACGATTGTCGTATATATAATTTTAACATAATAAATAGGTATATGTAATGCATATTAATTTTATGTTATAAAATTAAACATAATAACAAAAATATAACATAAAATTACTATGCATCAATAAATTAGTATGCCAATATGAAAGATTAACTTGCCTCAATATTTAATTTAAATTCTAAGGAATTAAGGTAGGTTATGAATTAATATTTTGTATATAAAGCTGAATTGAAGCCCACCTCCATATTGCCAAAATAGTTAAACATGCGACCGATCGACATTGTAAATAGTAAAATGGTACTGCAATAAGTTTACTACTTTTACACTATAGTTTTAAGGCTCCATTAAGTACCTTATTGTAAATAAATATCTATTATTTTTTTGCGTAAGAATAAAACATGTTAAATTAAAAAGTTATTCTTTTATTATTACCTACATACCTATTCCTTTATTAGCTCTCTCTATCTTAAGACATAATTATATTAAGAAAAATGTTAATATAATTAATTTGCCATAGCTTAAGTCAAGTAGCCAATTAAGATCTTATGAGGCTGGTTGAAATGATTTGAAGTTCTCCATAAAATTCTCAAATGGCAAGTAAAGTTCACCAACCTGCAGTTGGCCAAAGTGGTGGACTTGGATTGATGGATTAATTCGGATTAATTTTTCTAAATAATACCTATCTTTAGGTTAAAATAATTTGACTGCCTCGTACCAAGCCCCGTAATGTCGTGGTCGAGGCAGACAAAAATATTCTTATACGCAGAGACAAAAATGTCTGTTTTATCTTGCTCACGCTCATATTTGAAATGCCTTCTCGCTTAGATCATTATTCTTCTTTTAAAAGAGCCTGTCTATTTTCTATATCCTCTGTCTACGATCCTCTATTCATAGACTATAAAACTTTTGACATTAAGGTTTGACTTTGACTGTTTTGTTTGACAATTTATTTAAGGAGGCAGGCTGGCAGGCTCAGCTCAGGCAGCCAGCTATCATAAAATTTGCGTTAACGGTGTTTGAGTTTGATTTTTAAGTTTAAGTAATTTTATGATAACTTAAACTTATTTTGTAAAACACAATGTCGTCAGTGACACAGATATTTCGTTTGAGTAATTATCTGATAGGAGGCTGCAGGAATATTTTACACGGAAGGTAGATATCTTAGGTTATATTAGTTTATTGTTGTTGTTATACCTAAATGTCTATGGTTATACCGACTTAAGCCTACTTATTTCTGCTTTGTTGTTCTCCTTAAACAAAGAATAAATTTAGTATCTTAAATAGATACATGTTTTTATATTTAAAAATAATCAGTATCTGCTAGAACTGGACCTAGGATAGGAAGCTTGTATCCCAAGTATGCAGGTTAAGATTTTCATTATTGCTGTTCCGTGTATCTAAACAATAATTACATTTTTAGAAATAACTGGACACCCCCTATACAAACACAAATATGTTGGTACACAAGAAAATCTGCAGAAGAAAAGTTAGGTATAGAAAAACCTAAAAGGCCATTGACCCCATTCTTCAAGTTTATGAATCAGATGAGACCAGCCTTGCTTGCTAAGAATCCCGGCATCAGTTCCAAGGAGGCAATAGCATGGAGCTCAAAGCACTGGCAGGAGCTGGACGGTGAAGTAAGTTTTTAATATATAACATTTAATATAATAATTAATTATGTGTGTGGGCATGCTTTAGAACAAGTGGAAGTATTGTCAGTCTTTGAATAAACACTAATAATTGTAGTCTAATTAATACATTTATTTTGCTAAGCATCAACTTACAGATTAGGTTGTTTTGAGAATTATTTATTTATTTTATTATAATATGTGTGATTACAGACAAAATCGCAAATGGTAAAAGAATATGAAAAAGATATGGAAGACTACAGGAAGATTAAGGCCCTCTATGACTCGAGCCTCACACCAGAACAGAAGGCAGACATCAAGAAGCTTAAAGAAGAAATGAATGTTGCCAGGGAGAAAAGAAAAATAAAAGCTGTAAGATTATATTATTATCATTTGAAGCTTTTTGTATTGCCAACAATTTTTCCATCATGAAAGATTGACTGCTGGAAGCTGTTTCCTCCTTGCCCATGCTACATAAATGGTTTCTGAACAACCAATCATATTATTTAATATTATGAAATTGCGGTAATTGTTACTTTTTAATTTACGGTGTTTCGTTATAGGAATTTAAAGAAATGGGAAAACCTAAAAGGCCCATGTCATCCTATTTTCTGTTTGCTCAATCAAGAAAAGATATAGTAGTACCAAGCAACCAAATAAAAGAATATCAAGAAAAGGTTAAAGCTGAATGGTTGAAGTTGCAAGAAAGTGAGAAAGCCAAGTTTGAGAAGCAAGCTCAGGAACTTATGAACAAATATAAGTATGTAGTTATTTAATTAAATGTTAGATTTAAGCAATACTGGTTACATTTAGTCACTGAAGGGTACAATTAAGTTTAACTGTGTTTCTGTGATAAATGATAATGCTAAATTTACTTTTTTGTATGTTAATATGTCACCAATTCCATTATTCATATCATTGTTATTTTAGATGGTTTAAAAGAGATAAATTCAGTGCAAATAACTTTTATGTACAATGGGTAAATACATTTTAATTTAGCCACATTGTAGTTTATTGTTTGCCTTTAATTTCCAGGAAGGACTTGCAAGCATGGGAAATGAAAATGATCTCAATTGGACGCACTGATCTAATACGCCAAAAGCCACAGAGGCAGAAAACTGTTAAAGGCCAATAGGAATTCGGGTGCTCTGACGTATCAACTGACACTTCTCACACAACAGTTACTGATAAGACTGTTAGCAATAAGCAGTATGTACAAAACTATAGTCCTCTTACCACTCCCAGTATAGAACATGTTGAAAATGATGAGAAAAATATTAATGAACTTACAAATACAGAAAATATTAAGACAACAACAAATAAAGTGTCAGAAGAATGTCAGAGTACGGGTGAAATAGTAAAAGATAGAAAAGATCATGCTACCTCAAACACTGATGGAAGTAAGAAAAGTAAGAGCCTTATGGGTAGTATTAAAAGCTTCTTTAAGTTTTAGTTTAGAGTTAAGTGTACCATTGCTTTGACATTATTGTAGTTTTTATTCTTTCCGGAGTTTATTGATCATTTAAAAATTCATTAAAATATTTTACAGATTTTGGTTTTTTTTTTTTTCATTTGTCTTTTTGTAATCATCAGAGGGTGCGTTTAGATAATATATATCACTTTGTTTTTCGTTTTATTTAGCCTTTTATTACTCTTCTATTTTATACTAGTCTGTGCCTGCATCTTATCAGTTCAGAATTGGTTCTAAAGAGAAATTTAAAATGGGTGACTAACAAAATAATTATTAACTGCTCGGCTTCGCATCACGTTGCGTCGGTAAGCAACATGCAAATCAGCAATTCTTGTTACAAACGCTTATTAAGGTTACACCTAGAATGAGTATAATAAACATGTATTTTTTTAATTTAAATATTTAGACATTTCCTTACAGAACCTGATAACCAGTAACCGGTGTTATACATTACTAACGCGCCGATGACACCTGAAAGAAGTGCAGGCACCATTTTTTATTAAGAGACGTCTTCTTTAATCCTATTTTTATGTTCCTTTTTATTCCAATTTACAAGGTTAAGTAGGTTAAACATGGCTTTTATATTTATCATAGAAAGTGGAAAAACCATGCGAACCTTGATGACACTGCCGTGTTAGGTGAGATCCAATGTCAATCGGACATGCCTACATAAGTATATAAATAGATAAGGTATCAGTATTCAAAATGTTTAAATAAATGATAATTCTTATAATATACTGTTGTTTTTTTTATTCTGATATTTAGTTGTAGCACTGGCAATCATACCATTATTTAAAATTTAAATGTAGAATTGCCACTTGATCATCCCCTATTGTTTTAGTGCTAACTACTAACTAAATGTATAATCGTCACTAAGGACAAAAATGGGAAGGTAACTCGAATAGCGGGAAACCGCTGGATCAAGCATTTTTTTACTCAAAAATGAAACAACCATAGAAACATTATTAGATTATTTTTATTTAAAAATTTGTTACAAAATATAATTAAAATAAATCTTTTTTATTTATCGAAACTATTTATAACAGCAGGAATTAAGCTGATCTCTTTAAGATACTTTACCATTGTGAAAACTAAAAAATATGTTTAATAATTTAATGTAAAATAAAAGTTGATTAGGGCTACAAACATAATTAACACTTTCAGTTACACTAAAATCAACAAACAGTTAAATTATAGACTTAGTTAAATAAAAAAGCAATTATCTTTGGTTTTATTACCAGCTTAATTCACTGTTGTGTACAACTTCTATGTTTACATTGAGAACCATGTTTATATGGTTTTAATACAATACGTAGTTTTCTCATTTATTTTCAGGACCACCCATAAAAGAATTAAACCACATGTTCTTCATAAACTTTTAACTGTCGTATCAATTTCATTAAAAAACCATATTTGTGACCACATAGGACATAAGTACATACTAAATTAGAATTTTAGATGGATTATACCCTTTGGTATACCCTATGGTAGTGGACTTTGAGGAAATAAAACTCAAATATTTTTTGAGTCACAGACTGCCATGACAATTGTACGTTAATAACTTTGAATAGGGAAGGTTACAGAATTTGAACCGTCACACATAAATTAAAATATATTTATTTTCTACAATATTGATATTTTTACTTCAGAATTTTGAAATATTTTAAATATGGTAAAATATGTATAATACTACATTTTTATATAAATTAAAGACAAAAATAATACTAGATCATAATAATATACAGAATGTTTGTTAACTGATTGAAATATTGAAATCTAAATAATGAATATAAAATGGAAATATTAAAGGTAATTTTTTTGTAGCTACAAATATTAACAAAAGCTATATTTAGTTCCCCTTACATATTTTAGTCCCCAGTAAAAAGTATCAAGTATCTAAAGTAACTAATTTGGCTATATATTATATTGTTATTACAAAACCATTTCACTATTTACAACTAATTTATAACTAAAATGGCAATATGTGACTAAAACTCACACTTGTCACATGTTATTACTTATCAATACCTACTATATTATTTATTTATTCATAAAGGCACAAGCAATCAAATACTTTTCATTGTAATAAAATCAGAATTTAAGAACTCTAGCCTGCTAATAAATAGTAACTTTCTTAGTCATCGTTCATAGTCATTACAATATCCTGTTATGGTATCACCTGGGTTGCCAAACCTACCTGATTTTAGATTTCATTGAGAATTTTTGAACATTTCTTAGGCAGGAAATATATATTTGGCTCGCAATTAATGAAATTTTGGGTTCACTAAAATAAAAATGACATAGAAAAGAGTCTGTAATTTAGCAGAATTGCATATCAAGCCAAAAATAGAGATGTTTACCCACTTATATACTTATAATTGTATGAATGTTTCAAAGGTATATATCAATTTACAAGATATACTTTTGACATGTAATAAATATTTTAAGTAACTTAAACATAAAAGAAGTTATTATGATAACCATCTTCTATTTATGTTCCCTTATCACTTTTATTCCTTCAGCTGTTTTATATGGTAACCCTAGTTGTAAATAACTTGAATTTATATCTGATGAATGTGTGTTTGACAAAATTACGTGCTGCCACATTTTATGCTAACAAACAAAACCTAGGAAATAAAACTATTGAGTGCAATTAAAAGTGATTGCACACATATTGTAGTAAATAAATAAATGCAAGCATCTTGTACTGCTATACTGATCCAATGCAAAACTGACATCATTTTCAGTGTGTGATGTGAGCGCTGCGATGTCATACCATTTAATAACATTAATATATTAGCATATTTGGAATTCTCTTGTTTCGGGAAAAATATTAATTTCGTAGCCGTGTAGAGTGCAAGCGGCAAAAAGAAGTAAGTATTATCAAATGGCATAATGGAAAAACTGTACAGTAATTGAATCAACAAAGATAACACTACTAAGTCATACTTGTAAATGGTAAGTTTATCAAAAAACGACGATTCTGCAGGCTCCGACTTTGGAAATTCGAAAGCTGCCGAGTCATTGCTTCTCACTTGCTCTTCAAAGAAGTGTTCTTCTAGATTATCGTCTGATAAAACACCAAATGACACTGGTTCACTGACGGCCACACCATTGTTAATAACCTCCTTAACTGCAGTGCTTTCGATTTTCGTGGCTGGAATCTCATCGTTTTGTTCAGAGATTGGTTTTGTGACAATTTTATGTGGAGATTCTGGAAGAAACAACATTTATGTTTACAATCAGAAAATGCTAAACTATATTCAAAACTTTTACTAACAAATTTTGTAGATTACCTTTGCAGCATTCATCGTTGGTTATATTTGATATAAGTTGTAGTCGATTATGCGAATTTTCTAATATTCTCTTTCTTCTAGCTTCTCGACGTGCTAGCGCTGCATCAGCCATTTTTGACAATTCTTGATTATTGTTGCCATTTTTTAATTAAAAATTAGAGCTAACTGACATTTTTATACATAACAGATGATAATATATCGTAAATTCGTAACAGATTATCACAGACTGTAAATAGTGTAGTCTAGAAGATAATAATAGAAACTTTTATAATATTTGAATAAGAGCCTACAATTGATTAAATACAAACTGAAACATGATAAATCATTGAAAAATTGCAATATTTATTAAGAATTTATTTAATCATCCTAGGGTGAAACGCCAAAAATGGTTACATACCTTTGCTTTCAAATATGAATTTACTTCATATAAACTTAATTTGTTGTATTTTTATTTTTATGCCTATTGAATTAAAATATAAAAAGTATGGTCTATTTTACTTTTAAAGTAATATAGGTATTTTTTAAATTTCTGTCAGTATTGTAGTCGAAAGGTAAGCAACACCGTCTCATACATTTTTTACTTCCGAGTAAGAATGTAGTCTTTTTAATTTAAAACTTATATATAATTATATTTTGATAACTTTTAGTCACAAAAGCCATTGATTAATTAATAAATAGTTTTTGTCGTACTATTAGCATATAAAACAGAAAGATAAATTAAGTAATTGAGTTTAACCGGAAGTTTGTAAGCTGTCGTCGAGGAGGAACGCTGAAGGAGCATTGTTTGGCGCCTTTACGGGGCCGGTTGGATTAACGATAAATTCGTAATTGATTCTAAAAGTAGATATTTCTACTGAATAAAATGGGTGACAAAGGCGATGGAGGTAAATATGACCATAAGTTGATGTGTTCTGAACAATAGAGGAAGCGCAAAACAAAGCAAAATTTTGACAGCTTCCCTTGAATTTTTGGTTAGTGAAAAGTAAATTGTTTCACCTGTTTCGGTTGTAACGTTCGTAGAAACCTTCGATGATGCGGTAGAAGAGAGAGTTATCAATGAGGAATATAAGATATGGAAGAAGAATACACCGTTCCTGTACGACCTGGTCATGACACATGCTCTGGAGTGGCCGTCGTTGACCGCGCAGTGGTTGCCAGACGTCACAAGACCCGAAGGCAAAGACTATTCTGTTCACAGGTAAACATTGATAGATTTTCATTTTGACATTATTTGATGTAAAACGCTTAGTTATCCCAAATAAAAAACTGCATCATTTTAACTTGCTGAAGAAATCGTATACTGGGTAGATTAGCACTGTTTGCAGTGGCTACTGGTTGTGGACTCATCCACTTCATCCTATGACTTCTACCCATATAGACTACCCATGTAATCCTAGGATTCGTTTCCTAACCAGTAGATGATGAATTTAGATTTCTGTAACCAGTCTCTGTGTTCGTGCATTTGTATTTGTGTCTTGAGGCATGCTTAAAGTAGGCAAGAAAGTGAAAATGTCAAAACAGCAGTTAATAGAAGTATAATTTTGTTTTTCATGTTTCTTTATTGTTAATGACAATTGGAAATATGCAGACCACCTCACGTTAGGTCATTACAACCCCTGTATAAGTTTGCCTCCAAAATCCATTGTTTTGGATTGCAGGTTAATACTTGGAACCCATACTTCGGATGAACAGAATCACCTACTGATAGCCAGTGTTCAACTTCCTAATGAAGATGCCCAGTTTGATGCCAGCCACTATGATAATGACAAAGGAGGTTAGTATATAATGTGATCTGTGTCGTAGACTAACCTTCGCAAGAATATTGACACAATTGAGCCCCTGGATACCACAGACAATATAGGAAGACTGAGAAGGAATAAGCTAGAAATGCAATAGAAATAATGTGAATGTGACAGTGATATTAATTTTACACATTCAAGAACAGTAAAAGTGTACCTTCGTCCTAATGGAGACTAATACACATTAATGGACAATTGTTTTACTTATAGTTTATTTAAGCAATTTAGGTTCCAGATAAAATAGCCATTAGGTTCAATTGTAATCTAATTAGAGTACCTATCACATTTGTTAAATACTCTATATATATATATATATATATATATATCTTATAATTTTATATAGTTATCTTCTCTCTTTAAGTATGAATTACTAAATTTTGTTCCAGAATTTGGTGGCTTTGGTTCAGTGTCAGGCAAGATAGATATAGAGATCAAGATTAACCATGAGGGAGAAGTGAATAGGGCTCGCTACATGCCGCAGAATCCCTGTGTCATCGCCACCAAGACTCCCTCCTCCGATGTGCTGGTGTTTGACTACACTAAGCACCCCTCAAAACCTGAGCCATCTGGGGAATGCCATCCAGATCTTAGGTGAGTTACATATACAGTAATTACAGTATATTTGCTGATTCCTGTGGAACACAATGTATGGCATTGTTGAAAGTACACAAAAATAAAGCTAGAACAGAAGTAGTAGATATAATTCAAAAAATTTACTGATGGTGTTGAAATTCTATTCCAGGTTGCGGGGGCACCAGAAAGAAGGTTATGGCTTGTCATGGAATCCTAATCTCAATGGTTATCTCTTATCTGCCAGGTAAGATATTTAACTTGGCAATAATGGACTTTTGATTATTAAAATATTAACATACTCATCTGGAAATAAATGAAAAAGTCGATCCTATGAGTGTGTCTGCCTACCTTACTCATAAAATAATAAAAGTTTATAGTATAGTTATATTTTATTTCCAGTGACGACCACACAATTTGTTTGTGGGACATCAATGCAACACCTAAAGAGGGTCGGGTTATTGAAGCCAAGTCCGTGTTCACTGGACACACTGCAGTGGTCGAGGATGTAGCATGGCATTTGCTTCATGAATCACTCTTCGGCTCTGTTGCTGATGACCAGAAACTCATGATTTGGGATACCAGGTAGCAACTCTTAAGTAGTTCTTTAATTGTAAAATGAAAACATTATACACTGTTGATTAAATAAGTATGTAAAGAATAATTTAAAGTATATTTCTAAGACAAAGACAAAAAAAGAATTAAATGGTTATATTTATTTGTAGTTTGTTATAACTTTAATATTATATTGCAATATCGAAGTACACAACTATGGTTACATTGATAAACTTATACATTTACAAATATTTCAAAAGATTTTGTTGTTACAATGTTTCAAGCCGATGTGTTTATTTCAAACAGATGTAACAACATGTCAAAGCCATCCCACACTGTAGATGCTCACACAGCAGAAGTGAATTGCTTGAGCTTCAATCCATATTCAGAGTTCATTCTTGCCACAGGCAGTGCAGACAAAACTGTAAGTAAAAATTGTTTAGTACAAAACATTTTTTGAATATCTAATTCTACACTTGTTACTTAACTGTTAAAAATTGTTTGAAGTACGCATAACTAATTTTGATACTTGTGAAAAGCTGTATTTATATATTTTGCTGTCAATTTGTACTTATATATTATGTCATAAAAGGCAATAATTGACATGATTTTTCTTCTAGGTGGCATTATGGGACCTTCGTAATCTAAAATTAAAATTACACTCATTTGAGTCGCACAAAGACGAGATCTTCCAAGTGCAGTGGTCTCCGCACAATGAAACTATCCTTGCGAG
>DWQL01001605.1:0-11107 GCA_018231265.1 Noctuana haematospila
GACGCGGTCGGTACTCTCATGGGTGACCGCTCGTGGCAAATTTCGTGCGCGCTTCGGAGGGCAGGTTAAGCCATTGGTCCCGGTTGTTGTCGATAGATAACATTCGTTAAACCTGGTCGGAGGCCCTAAGGCCGCCAGCTATCCGCATTGGAGCAGCGTGGTGGAGTATGCTCCTGGCCTTCCCCGGTTGTGGGGAGAGACGTGTGCCCAGCAGTGGGACGTAGAAAGATGAAGGCACCTATCTATTATTTTAAAGAGATGTATTAGTAGTAGTTGCTTTTCAGATTTTTTTAAGGCCTGGCTCCTGAAGTGTCAAATTTAGCTTCCAAGTTTTTTTTTACATCTTAGTTGTTGGTGAAGTTAATAAAAGCGTGTTAAGAAGTAGTAGAACATACCTACCTACACCTAGGTCGGTACTAGGTAAAGTAATTGAGAAACTCTCTTTTTTGAATGCAAATTTAAGGAATTCAAAGTGATATATTCAGTTCTGATGAAAACCTACCTCTGATGTTTACATGTCATAGCTCTAGTAGGGATAGTCATTTCTTGGGGAAGTGAGTCTTCATTGACAACTTGGTAACAACCTCTTTGTATGATCCAAGCGTGTTTTGCACGGGCGCTCCATGATCGTACGAAACACATCGATTTTTCTGTACATACGAGTAAAAGGATTTTGTTATTATTTCAATTCCTTATTTCTTATCATAATACGAGATGAGAACTTTGGATGCCTTTTTAAGCACCTTACGGAGCACTGAGGCTTTAACTTCAGGTGGACGCGCATGTCCTTAGTTTAGTTTGGTGGAAATATCACTGCAGTTTACTCAATTAATAGGTAGGCTGATTATGAACTACGTAGATACTTATTTATGTGTGTCAATAATAATTATTTAGGTGGGACGGAAAAGCTCGCTAAGTTATAACCTTCTGTGCAGTTTTTTAGGAACTTTCTGCTGCTGTTGAAGTACAATGTTGGCGATACGAAGTCTCCAACGCAATTCTCCTTATTCCGATGTGTAGTCGAACAGTTGTAGCACATCAACGCTTTAGTTATATTAAAGCAATATACCAATAATAAATACTTTAAAAATAGGTATGCCAAACAATTTATCATCTTATACAATATTCTATAAAAACATAATAAAAAAAATGAATGATTTAGCGTAATATATCACATTTGAGTTTTTATAAGAATGACAAATTATTGAACATTGCTCGATTATTTTCAGGCAGAGCCTTTTTGATCGGCATTTTTGTCTTCTTTTATCGCAATGAGTTCATATCCTGTGGTCTTTTCTACCATTTTTCAAATAGGTATGTGTCATTGTGTAGATGGCATTGTAGAACGCAGTAGGTAGGTACCTACTACCAACCACAGAGTACATCTAACTGACTGACTGACATAGTGATCTCTATCAACGCACAGCCCAAACCACTGGACGGATCGGGCTAAAATTTGGTATTCAGATAGATGTTATGACGTAGGTATCCGCTAAGTAAGGATTTTAATCAAGTCTACCCCCAAGTTAAAGTTCACGCGGACGAAGTCGCGGGATAGGTTAGGTTAGTCTAAAGTAGATGACTGTAGCTGTGCATAATATCGTATTCAAATCAAGATAAGCGCTGGAATCCTCCGAATTAGTTATAATTAAGTACAATGCATCTACATAAAGCGGGGACACGGGCTCGCGATTTATTTCTCAATTTATTACCTATATTATCTATACTTATAATAAATCTGTAGCGAGGTCGATTCTGTACAAGAAATATATTTCCAAAATAACTATCAGGGGTGATTAGGGATCGATACTGATGCACAAAAATGCAATCAGTAAATTTTTTGTCTGTCTGTCTGTATTACCGTTATAGAAACAACTACTCGACGGATTTTAATGAAACTTGGTACAATTATTTTCCATACTCCTGAGCTGGTTATAGTATACTTTTGATCACGCTACAATCAATAGGAGCAGAGCTGGGAATTTTTTTAATGCGGGTAAAACCGCGGGGCACAGCTAGTAATTAAATCAATTAATATAACTTAGGTACGTACATCATTGCTTACCTCCACATAATATAGTTAAAGAACAACGGAGTCTGGAGTCACGTTTATTATTTCTAACAAAAAACGACATCCTCTGTAGAGGATCTTCACTATAGAGCTTATATGTGATCGTTCCATTATAACATAGAAGAGCACACACAACGTTGAGAAAATATAATATAATAATGGATACAAAAGACCAGTTACATTTAAATATACTGACATAAGTCATGGCCTATTAGTTTCTTTTTATTATCCAAAATAAAAGACATAATATTTTTAATTAATGTATTTTGAAATTCAATAAATTGATAACTATTCACTATCGGTGAGGTAACAATTCTTGTAGAACCTTTGTGAACTATAATGCTAAATCCACAAACTAACTGATAATTTTGAGTGCATACAAAATATCTAGATGCCCCAGGTTTTGTTACATGTTTCATTTGAGGCCATCTGCAGAAAATTTTATATTAAACAGTAACAAGCTGGAAACATCCAGCGCATGTGCATGCACCACCGACGCCGCACAACTGCACGCATTACTCGTGTACCCCGTACACCAACAACCTGTTAAGTATCTAATTACAAGTAATTCAATCATTTAGAGATCGTTAATGCATTAAAATTTGTTTTGTTGGACCCAAAAACACAACACACTAAAAAACATGTTTACCTAATTAATTATTCTAACATAAAAGTATTATAGTCATTAACAAATACCACAAATATTCAGGTATAAGACTTTTACATTATACTAGAAATATATAAATTAAATACATAGACGGAGACGCCCATTAAAAGGACCCGACACGACGTACTTGCGGTGTGTGTACTAAGCGATCTCTGTCTCTCGAGTCTGTAATTACAGTAGTGTAATCAAATACAGACTATAATGAAATTAGTTAAAAATATATTCATCGTTTAAATAACTAACGCGAATTGTAACGAGGAAAATAATTTGCATTGGTTAATTAATAATATATCAAAGAGAATTATTAGTTATAGCTGTTAAAAATTCCACAACAATAAAGCTACTTTACAAAGGATCTGATCAAAATTCAATTTCTTATAAATGAATTGGATTCAAAGTTTGATCAGAACAACATATCTATTTCTACAAATCTAATTTCACAATACAAATAAATTGTGCGTCGCAACATAAAATAATTATATTTTATGTTTGTGTTTCAATTGTAATTCCAAAATACAAGTTACAGTAATTAACATGAGGTGATGATAAACCATTCTTACTAATAAAATACATAAATACACAAAAATTACCGTATGAAATTTAATCTAAATTTACTATATTACTTATTTAATATGTTAAGTGTATACAAAGTATGGTAAGTTCAGCTCTGCTTAGCCCAGAAAGCTCAGTCTATGCAGATATAAATGTTGTCTTACTTTAACTTTGATATTTTGGGTAACTTTATTTTTAGAATTCATTAATAGACCAGGTACGTACTATGTATGTATTCATATATTCATGTACCTATCTACCTACGTATTCAAAACCAATACAAATTATTTTCATTTGTAAGAAGCGAATTTGTAAGAAGAACACATAGTCACATATATATATATAAATAACAAAAAATATTAATACATAATAGGTAAATGTTATCAATTAGCAATTACAAAATATTTGTCAAAATATTTAAATAAATAAGACATTACAAAATATTTGAAATTGGTGAGGTTAATAAAAATTGGCAGTGTTCAATAAAAATAAAGCAAATACACACTTTGTTAAAATGCTCTATTCAATTTACATGAGTTTAAATAGAGCACATTCTTGTCTTGTCTTATGTTTGAAAACATTTTGAAAATTATCCTGAGAATATGTGCTTGGGTAATAAAAATGCTCTCACTTGAAGTGGATATTAACCATGAAATCATAATTATAACTCAAACGGACTTCAGCACCCAAAATCCGTGCCGGTTAAGCATAAAATGAACTTAATAAACAAGCACAAGCCTTTTTAAATCATAATCGAAACAGCTTATGTAATCGTGTAGAGTGTAGACGAACGTGCCTTTATATAGACAAATTAACTTGAAAAAAAAAACATTTAATAATTTAATTTATTAATTTTACACGACATCGAAAATTTATATGTGTGTAGTACACCAATAAAACACGTCGTGTTTAAAATTGGCCAACTCTACTTACCTACCTATGGCTTTTCAATTGTTATTTCTGTACGTATTTTTGCTCTTTATTATATTATTATAGCTACATGTGTTTCAACCAATTTTTTTATATTTAATTATTAAAATGTACATACTCTCAGATACATATTAAAAAACTAAAATCTTTCGAGCTATAATTTACTTCCTTTTAACAGAATCACACGTTCCATTGAAATTAAATGCGTTGCAGTCACGACTTTATTTCTAAAGCATAATAAAGAATATGTCACAGAAATAGTGTTATTTACACTAAGTTTTTGTACATTTATACCATGTCTCAATGATTCACAACTACAATGTCCCAGGTCAAGTGAACGCAATTATATTGTGATAATATCTACATAACACAAGATATTTTTTCTAGATTTAAAAATGTGACAACATTAATATACATAAGTAATAACAATTATTATAAATTAGCTCCCTACCAACATAACACGTACATAATATATGTGTTTTATCAATTTATAGTCGATATTAATATTTCTACAAGTAATAGTGACACAATCTTAATAATTTAAAGATTTTGTGATATTTGAACAGACCTATATGTACACAATGTATACAGAATAATTATATTTCGGATACATTTAATATTTCAAAGACAAAGCTAAATCATTTGGTCGGCGAGTCGGCGGCGGCTCGGTTGTTAATTATTGTTTTACAACGAGAATATCATCTGAAATATTATTCATAAATAAATCTATCTGCTATGCTGCTGGAAACAAGTATAAAACTTAAAACCACACTGTTAATTCAACCTTTCCTCACTCACATCTTTATTTCAAGCTTTAACGATTTATTAATGATGCACTCCTATGATGCTGGATGATATGCTCCTATGATAGACATTTGCAAAAGGTTTAAGTGAATTTTTGAGCCTAATAGAATTTTTAACATATTAAAATGGCACACTATTCAAAATCGTCAATAAAAATACCGATTTATTTGCAGAAATATACCTACATAATCTAAATAAATCTTGCTGAAATATAAATATATAATGTATTAGCTCCCTGATATTTCATAGTACCTGTTAATAAATTTGTAATAACTGTATGTAATTTGATGTAACAAGGGCAGATAGATAAATTGCTGTTGTTATGAATTACAAAGACTTATTGTATTTTTGTAAAATTTTAACTGACAGAAATGCATTACAAGTACTTTTCTTGATTTGTGTTTGACTAGGTACCAATGCTAACTATTCTATCAATAACAAAAATAATAACAGAAAATATGGATTAAAAAGATGATGAACATATAATTTAGTGGTTTAATATGAAACAAAACTGGATAATTTATAAGATATTATTCTCGTTGCACGAATTTTCGCAGTTGCAAAATTAGCTCACAGTCCAGTCCAGGTCCCAGCGCTCTGACACCTTTAGTTGTGCTGCAGCTGCATCTTTCAGTGAGAACAGATGTGTCATCTCTAACTCTGTCTTTGCCAATGCTATTGCTTTCTCAAACAGCTCTAGTGATCGCTTCAGATTTCCCCTGAAAATTGTTAAACCATAAATTTATTTGTTAAAATAATGTGAACTAATAGATAATATAGCAATATTGAGAGGGCATAGCTCTACTGAGCACACATAACCCTGGTTGTGGTAGTGTTGGTCGCATGCGATCTCGCATTTTATTATACATGTGTATGTATGTCTGGACTCAAACTACCAATTTTTATTATAAGCTACAGACGTCATGACGTTAGTTATTACTTTACATAATTCATATTTGTGCTAAATTTTGTAACTTTTGTGAAGAATTCAAAAGCAGTTACTAATTTCGCAAACTTATTGATTATCATTAACTCTGATAATTCTTGTCTTTTTTAGTTTTTAAGCAGAATGTTTGTATCATTGATTATATTATTTATCTATATTAATTAGCCTAGTTAACAGGAAACATTTTGTAATGCAATAAAAGCTTTGGTTCTGATTTAACTAAATATTGATTATGTAATATTTGCGGAAGTGATAATCCATTAGAGATATAGTTAACTTGCTCGTTAGATTACATTTTGGTTCATATAAATTGATAAAAGATCTTATCTCTCAATTCTACTGAATATTTTCGTTATCAACCTGAATACTTTACTTTTTTATAGAAAAGAAGTAGTAACAAGCTTATTTCCATTTAACTATATAGTAGTGATTTTAAACGGTACAGTAATTTATATAATGAACATTATTATTATGGTTTACCTTTGCACTTCAATGGTTCCAAGTGTTTCATATGCAAAATCACATTTATCATCTATTTCAATGGCTTTATTGATGAGTTTAACAGCTTTATCAAAATCTGTGCTCTTCTGTAACTGTACTAGGCCCTTGTGGACATACAAAGTGGCATTATTTGGATCTACAGCCAATGCAGAGTCAAACAGTGCCTCTGCCCGTCCCCATTCTTGCTGATCGGATAGCACTTGAGCAAACAAAATGTATGCTTCAGAACATCTTGGGAACCTCTCCAGAGCTCTTTCAAAGTCTGCCCTAACTTGGGTCAAAGCTCCTACATTTTTATGTAACTGTGCATGTCTGTAATCAGCATAACACTTCTGAATATAAGCAATGGAGAAGTCCGGGTTTAGTTCGACTGCTTTAGCAAACTCGGCTGTTGCTTCATCCATTCTTTCTAGCAGCAAATAGACCTGACCTCTGTGATGGTATATATCCGAGTTGTTGGGGTCAAGCTTAGCAGCATTTGCAAAATCTTCAAGGCATCGTTCAGTATTCTCCAACTGAGTGTACAGAGAAGCCCTTTTAATTAGAGCATTTACCTTCACCTTAACAGAAGCATCACTATCAATAACCTTTCCAAGGTCAGATTGGGCCTCATCATGTCTACCTAAGAGCAAATAGAAAGTTGCACGTAAGAGTAAAGCTTCATATTTGTACTTTCCATCAGATTTGAGTTCCTCAGTGCAAGCATCAACAACGGCTTCATAATCTTGTGATTCTAACGCTTCTTTGGCTTTCGCAAAACCACCTGAGGCTTTGCCATCCATTTGTATTTTGGCAATAGGATCCTCAGAGAAAGCAGAAAAGTAGGTCTTTATAAAATGCTTTGAAGGCATAACCGGTTGTCTTCTAGCCAATGCTTCGCGCGCATGCTGCCTCCCAAGTGCTTTCAGGATACGATCAGCATTAACCAGAGAGCTCTGCACTTGAAATCTCTCTAAAATACAAGCAGAAGTAACATCCTCTAAAGCCAGAACTAAGTCTCCGCTTTTTTCAGCGGCTCGAGAACGTCTTAGGAAAGCTTTTACATATTTTTCATTCAATTTAAGGGCAAAGGTGCAGTCTTCTTTCACCTGATCCCACATTTCGCGTTTTTCATAGCACGCTGATCTGTTCTGATAAAACGTTGCAAGGTCTACTGGACGGTCAGGAGGGCAGGCTTCGATAGCCTCATTATACAGAGAGATGGCTTTGTCGTACTCGCCAGCATGAAAGGCACGATTACCAGCACCCTTCAATTTCATAGCACGATCAATAGCAGTTTCAGAAGCTTTCGTATTATTTTCCTCGTTATCCAGTGATATAGTAGTTTTCGCCTTCAACTCTGCTACTTTTTTCTTTTCAGGATCTTCGAATCTATTTCTTAGATAAAGGTAACCTAAGCCGATAGCCAAAGGCGCACCGAGAAGTATAGCCAACTGCCATTTAGGAAAAGGTGTACTGCCCGTTGACGCCATCCTCTCGAAACTTAATATGTTTTAAAGATTCACCATTTACTTTGTGACAATATTAATGAAGCCTATAACTTAATGTTCTTGGTAAATTAATCGGAGATCCAGTTCTATCAATACTGCTAAGCTCTAACCTTCGTTTATCATTTGACGCTCTATGACATATAGAACATCAGAAAATCATGATTAATCATAGATTCTATAATTTCTCCAATGTCTCCATAGGTAATAGACAATAGACACTTTTTTGACAGAATCCGCCTCACCACAGATTATAATAGGTAAGTACAAAGCATGAATAAAGGTACTAACACTACCTTTATAATTATTATATACTAGCTTTTGCCCGCAGCTTCGCTCGCGTTAAGAAGTATTATTATTAATTAGGTATAGATTTTGCGGCTTTATTTTTGTTTACCGTATGTAAATAATTAGGCCCTAAAAAGTTTTGTAGGGCTATTGTAGTAGCTACAAAGTACATAAGTACATAAGCTATAAGCTACAAAGAAGATACTCAATATTCTTAACTAATTTGTCATTAGGCGCTAAATAAAACTATCAAGCTATTGGGTAAACTTACTTGTGAGCAGGCAACATAAAAATGCCAAAATAGAGTCTATAATCAAAATTACTAAACCAAAACAATTAATAAAACAAATGCAATCCAAAATATACCAAGAAAAGAACAGCCAAAATCGTCAAATATAATTCGCTAGAAATATTTAGGTATAGCATGTACTATTAGATACGGCGGCCACTCATTATCGGGTATATTATGTACGTCATAACATCTACCTGCATGCCAAATTTCAGCCCGATCTGTCCAGTGGTTTGGGTTGTGCGTTGATAGATCAATATGTCAGTCAGTCAGTCACATAATATACGAAGTATCTCTTCCTAGTCTGTGCTTATTATCCCCTTGGTGCCAAGATGTGCAGCCGGCCTTAAACATAGGAGTATCCAAATTATTCGTCCTTGTTCCTTTCCGCCCCGTTTCTCCCGTTTTGTCGTTGGCGATGCGCAAATAGCATGATGCCATTTAAGAAAATAAGAAAAAAAAGCATAGAGTAGACACTACATGACACTCAAGGGTGTCATGTATGACATTCGGCAGTTTACTTTGATTTGACATTGACAAATTGATTTGATTGGTTGAGTTTAGTAATGGTTATTGTGAATTAATGTTTTCTTGCTTTAGGTTAAAAATAAAAAATGTATAGTGGAGCCAAAAATAAATTTAATAAATAAATAAGTGATTGATAAATATACTGTTTGCTTGCCTCGTGCTCCTGTTTACCTAAGTTTTGCAAAGATGTTTGTATTTAAAATAAGTAAATTTGTAAGTACTCGCATAAAGTAATTTTCTTATATTTGATTTGACTGTAGATTCTTCACAATCAGTCAATCGGCTTGTACTCACAACATTTTTTGTTATAATAACATACATTTTTATAGGTTAAACATGGCAGTTTCATAAAGCCAAATCGACTTATCGAACCAACATCATGCCGTATACAACAGGCGCTACAGAAAACTACTGATCTCTATGAACCTGATTATCTTATTGTAAGTTTGACTGTAGAATTAATTTAATTCTAAATGAATAAAGTGTGAAAGTGTGAAAGCAATTTTAATCCAGTACTTACTTTACATTTGTCTAACTCGAGATTTCTTGCTTAACCTTTTTCAATGTTGTTGAAGTAGGCCAGTGGCCAGTAGGTACATGTTCCTGTAGTTAAGAACTATAACGTGAGCTATATTATCTTCAATATGCCTGTTGTATGAATCAACTAAAAGTGGGCTTCCAGGATCTTGGTCGGCTAGAGCTATCCAGCTGGTAGGCCTAGGTGGTTGTGGGTGTGTGTGGAGGTCAATATTAAAATGTTTACCATGAAAGAAATTATTTTAACTTCTAATCAAACACAATTTTACTACCATTTACCACTTATTCAGATCCTTTGAAGTATTCAGATTCTAGTAGATTTTCTTCAAATGTAAAATTAATAAATTCTTTAATATGTAACTATATTTTTAAATAAAAAATTTTGCCTAAAATGTATCCCTCTAACTGAGTTAATAGTAAAGAGAAGTTGTTTGATATACATAGTTGTTTATTTTTTCAATTTCAGAGTATGGAGCCGGATGAGCCAGTGTATGACTGTTTAAATTTGCAACTAAAAGGATATGACTTCACACAACTGGAATCATGCCAAAGCGAGATTCATAGATTTGCTGAAAATATGGGCTTACAAGTTGATGAATGGTTTGTAGAGTTTTTTTTTAGTGTTACAATAATACCAAATATACAATATTATTTTAAATCTAAACGAATCATTTAGACTTCTGCATCACTGGCAATCAAACTCTCAGTCATAGTAATTAATTTGTAAAATTTGCATGTGATAGTTGGGCCACTCCAGCACATCAACTGAAAGTTCAACGGTTTAAACCTGGAGGCACAGCACTAGATGCAGAGTATCATCTTAATGTATACGAAAGGAATGTTCAGGTATGCTGATTTGGTTTTTGTTTATTTAATGAGCAAATTAACATTCATTCTATTTGTGTTTCTCACATCATTACATTCATATTCATGAATTAGTAACCATGGAACTAAAATATATTGTTCATATTATATATTATAATATAAATTAACTCTGGTAATATTCTAAATTTATTACAATTACCTTTATTGCAAATAAATATATTAAAACATGTTAAACAATGTTGGTTATTATTATTAATACATGAAGAGAAAACTTTGTAAACCTTTTTAAGCATAAGAAGCACAGATAAGTGTATAATTGTACATAGTTAAAGTTTATATGGAGGAGTAGTGTAGAATGCTAATATTTTTAAGTATTAACGCTTAAAAAATACATTAAAGTTAATTAAATATAAGTTGCTCAAAAATTACATGAGGATGGTTGCACAACAATCGCTGGCGTTCACTGAACTACCGATAGGCGACCTATAGGCGGAGTTGAAGTTAAGGCATTAAGATTTCATTCTAACGCTGGGGAACCCCCAACCGCTCACGGTTTTTTAGTAAAAATAAATGACGTGATGAACTACTCTGTGTATGTATGGGTGTTAATTAATTCTAAATATGATTTTCAATCAGGTATCGGACGTGCCTGCGTGGGCTCTCGGCACTTTGCTGAGAGTGG
>DWQL01001606.1:0-11107 GCA_018231265.1 Noctuana haematospila
GGTTGGATGTAGATGTCCATGGGCGGCAGCGACCACTTAACACCAGGTGGCCTGCATGCTCGTCTGCTACTTCATACCATAAAAAAAATGGTTTAAACTTTTAAACTGGACTTCAATGGTAATTAAAAAGGAATTTTCATTACAGAAGTTTGCGGCAAGTAAAGGTAGGGACTGAAGATAGGTACGTGTGAATTAATATCGCCTTTATATCACGAATACTTTACGACAACGCTAATTCGTGTCGAGGCTGTATAATCCATAAGCATTTGTGATCGGTATAACTGTTCATGTGGCATTATTCTAAGACCATTCGCATATTGCGTTAATTCTGTGCATAGGTACATATTTTAGTTTGAATCTTTTCCGAAGTTATGTTTCTCATAAAAGTTATGTTCCAAACCAAATATTATATCAGCATTCCTAAACTCTAAAAATAATGAAACTATAAGGTTAAATTTTGAACTTTTCATACATTCAGATTTTCCATGAGTTAAATTTATTAACATTGGTACTGCTGTAGACACTGTATTTTGTAAATATATTCAGTCTAAAATAGATGCCATTGATTCACTCGTTGTCATAATATTATCTCAAAATACCTAATGAATCATTGAAAGGTCTCAAAAGGCTGCCGTAAAGGTTATTGATATATGAAATAGATATAACTGTTAAAGTTAACCTCATAACCGAGCTCACTGTCAATATTCAATATCAATACATGGCATGGACCGAAAAGGATTTAAAAATAGGTAGCAAAAAGTCTCATATAGCGGAAATTCGAGGATGAATTACTTAGAGCAGAAACTGTTCCGAAGCTTTATTCTCCTATAAGTATAAAAATAATACATGTTCTTTATTGTGCCAGGCTATGCGTTAGTAGAATCAATTGCTTTTCCGACAGTGTATTGCGAAAACGGGAAAAACTCGTTGTTCCACACGTTTTCTACGATTAATACAATTAAGACTAATTTTTATATCTTGAAGCTTCGCGTCTTATTCCGTTCGCGGTTTAGATATTTATTCTTTGCTTGTTTTGGTTACACTAATAATTTTTATATAAGAACTTTGTTTATCATTTACTTTCGTTTTAATTTTAAGCGACTGAGGAAGCATACCTAACCGCTACAATATGTTTCAGTGCAAAAAATTAAAATATGGGAAAACTTTAAGTTATGTATTGTATATTATGTTGATATTATAGGTAATGTTAATCATCTTAGTCTTCAAGAGAAAATCACGCAGCAATTATGATCATCATTTCTCTTTCTCAGTTCCATGTTAGTAGGTATTTATGTATATCCTAAGACACTACGGGATAGCAGGTTCAACTGGTGTTCTATAAAGCGGTGATGGAATTGCATTAAGATATAAATACAAACATCAGACGAGATGGTTTGCCTCGACGGCAAAATTTGAAACAATTGTAACAGATCTCTCATTGTCTTGTAAAAATAAATGTCTTAAGTGGCTCTGTCTACTTATGGGCCAAATCAAAACATTGCGATAATGGGCCTTTGACAGACTGTTCTTTTTGATCTCACAAATATATTTAACATTGTTCCATAATGCTTTTGGACTTCTTGCCACGAAGTACCTACCTTATTTTAAATAATAACGGATTTGCTTTTCCTTAATATTATACTGATTTTACCTTAGTTGATATTTATGAATAAGGTAATTATTTGTGAGAAATTTTGTTACACATGATTTCCTGACGTACGGATAGGTATCTATTAATAATTGTACTCATAACATTACTGAAACCCAGTCATAGCTATGTTTCAAACGTGTCATCTATGAACCATTGAGTAATACCTACTATGTATTACTACAGTGACTAATGCTTCAGGAAAACTATCCGCACTGAAGCGGGTGTAATGAATGAACTCATCTCATTCACGAGAGCATTCATTATTATTCCGGGAACATCAGATTACCCTACAGCGCCACTAGCAATTAATATACAATTTGTGCGCCAAATCATAATGTCGCCGACATAATGAAATTCTTCTGAAACGGTCGTGAGTGAGTGTGACTCACTATACGTAATCGCGAACGGTTAACGCGTGTACAACGGAAAAGTTAGGCTATTAAACTGTTTATTTCCGCAAAATTAACTCTTGTATTAACAGAACGAAGAAGTATTATTATATTTAGTC
Organism: Noctuana haematospila; assembly: GCA_018231265.1. Classification (NCBI taxonomy): domain Eukaryota; kingdom Metazoa; phylum Arthropoda; class Insecta; order Lepidoptera; family Hesperiidae; genus Noctuana; species Noctuana haematospila. The sequence goes on from DWQL01001606.1 coordinate 2,160, forward strand.
CTTTGTTTTAAAAGTGCAAATATTTCTTGTTTGTCTATCGATATTAGGGATAGCGATATCCCTTGTAATAGTTACGGACTTGTGCTGACCTACAACTACTTCCGGAGTATGCATTCCATTTAATCCACTCATTCTACAGTTCAGATCGATTGCTTTATTTTTAAATGTGGAATAGTTAGTCGTCTAGTGAATTTGTCATAAACTGACTTGCCATAATAAAGGCAATAAATTGTCCATTCTTATAATAATTGTTAAAACAAGTCTGGTTGCGTTTTGCGTGGGATCATGTCCTGTGAGAAGAGAGAGGGAGGAGCAAAGAAATTGTCGAGTACGATAATAAAAGCGTCGGGCTCTGTGAGTAAATATGGCGAAGTATTAACACTGAAAACCCGACAATGAGCCGTACATTTGCCTTAAAGAGGCGAGCTTAGTCTGAGGAACGTGTTGGAGACAAACGCACTGTGCCGGAATCGTAAGTTCACATTCGTCTCACTTGGACAAATAATGTGTTTTTAACATTTCGTGTTGTTTTGTTAAATCGTAAATACTGAACAAACACTAAACGCGTACGGAGTGACCGCTTAAGCGCGCTCTGTCACCATGAAAGCGTTCGTGCTAATACTGTGGAATGCCGGTCTGCCCTTTGCTCTTTGCGACAAACATCTATCTTTACGTATATTCCAATACGTATACGAGTATAACCTTATGGAATCATAGTTAAACTATTAAGATGATAGCTACGCCTACAAGTCACTTGGATTGTGCAACAATTAGGCTTATCAAAAACGTTTTACTTAGAACATATTAAATGGTCATTAAAAAGCACACTTTAGAATATAATAGGTATGAAGGTACCAAACGCGTATCATAATTAATTATTAAAATAAAATAATTAGGTGTATCCACATTACTCTTTACTCTTTGCTCGCCGTTTTAACGTCTCATTTGAGCAGTATTTAATTTTTAAATTGTTCGTAAGTCAACTAAGACCCGAACGAAGCTGAGATCACTTGAATTCTAACGCTTTCCTTTGCCCAACGTCAAATATTTAAATTTCTTAAGTGGCCGTGCATTGACGAATTGTCGAGACATACACGAGAAATATTTAATATTCATTGACATGGATACCGGTCGACTACGCACTGCTGTGTTAGAAAATAACTTAGTGTATGGCTTGCTTAACGAAAAGGTCGCCCTAATATGTAAGGACATCGGACACTTTGAATACACACATATTTATTGTCTCGTGTCGCATTAACTTTTGTGTACTAATTAGTGGGTGTCCAATATGAATATTTAATAGAAAGTCTCGTGGTCCAGATGTGTGTTCGGTAAACAATAAAAGCTTTGAAAGATCCGTTACAAAACGCTTGTAGATTTTAGATTTACGTGAACGGAGGCGGTAAGTACAATTGAAACTATAAATACATTGGGATTGTTTGTTTCATTTACATATTTGTATTAGAATACATCCATTGCGCAAAAAGGAATTTTTTAATTAATGTAAGACCTACTGTATAATTAAGCACATAAATTTTGATTTTTACACTCAAGCAGGACACTTGGTGAGGTATTAAGATTTTTTATCAACATAAATATCAGTGTTTGTTTGTTACGGTTTTAAAACAATTCATCACTATACGTAATGTTTTCTCTTTCTCAATTTTTTCAATAAATATTTTATAAGAATATATTATCCGAAAATAAGCAGGTTTCTCATGAAGTGTCGTTATTAAAGTTTCAATTAAAGATCGTGTGTGCGGCGCAGAATCGGGTGTTGGCAATCTATGCAAATTTCTTCGAAACGTTTAACTGGAACCGTGGTTTGCTCTTCTCCAACTGAGACTAAACAAAAGCTTTAGATTTATATGCCACCAGTAAGACAGGATCCTCTTTACTGAGCGTTTAAGTTAGTTCTACAATGCGAATGGTCAGCCGTTTGAGTTCATTTTTCATTGGGTATGAATTATACGCGTGTCCTCTTTTTGTATATAATTATTCAACTTAACAGAACAGGCGATGAATACGAGTGCAAATTATGTCCTTTTATGTATTTATTAAATTTAAATAAATATTCCTGCAATGCCTAATTTGCGGTCGGTGTGAGTCAAAGTAAAGTTATTTAGCAAATGTAATCTATTGTTATTAGTGTTTACAGAGGTTTAAAAGCTACGTAAATCGTTAAACCAAACGCGGCGCTGAAAATTAAGGGCTTGCATTTCTAGTTATTGCCCTTAAGTACAATGTGAAGTAAATAAACGTGGTACAAAGACCGGCCACATGTAATTTGGCTCGACGGAACCTCATTTAAGATGCAACGGCCAGCCTCGAGCAGGCTAATGTACACGGGGATTCTTTGTCTTAAATAAAGCAAAAATAAATTAAAAATGATGTAAAAACATTGAACGGAAAACAAAAAGACTGATGGGTCGGACCACCACACCCTCGTGATGTGATCGGCCGTAGTAATTACACTGTCAGAATGTTTAAGCCATGCTCCAAATTTTACTGTTATTTAGGTTGAAATCAAGGTACTTCGTATTCAATCTAATATGATGTTAGACCTAGAAAATATACGTAATGTTCAATATTTGTTGATGTTAATTAAAAACTTATTTTTACCTTTCGTTCTGTTATCGAGCCACCAGTTTTGCGAAACGATTTGTAGTCGTGGAAGTGTATATCGACGAAGTTGACTGTTGGCAGCCAGTCCGGCATACCATCCCTATATTCTCTAGTTTCGTTCAGGATCCTGCGTTCCTGATCAAAGAACCTCTTCGTGTTGCGTAGTTTTTTAGTAATTTTTCTAGTCGCATTCTTGAATAGCTCAACGCTAGGATTTTTTGGTCGTTTCATAGATGCTGACATTTCTTTGGTTATTTGCGCCATGTTCTCTGGCTGTCTTCTTTGATGTCGCCTCCTGTGTTCCACCGCACGAGCGTCGGCCGGAATAAGACACATGGCGATTATTACTATGACGGATGTAGCTACCAATAGCCTTTTAGGAAAACCTGTGGACAATGAAAACTTTTATTAAACGATTTCAGCGGAAAGTCATAAGCTTTAAAGAATATAGCAGTACTATTTACTGTTAGTTTAGATATATTTTGCACGCATGTTATTTAAATGTTCAAACAAGACAATGGCGTAGATGTGCATGTTCTTCTACGTTATATATAATAAGTACACGCATATTGTGATGTTTGTGTGTTCTGATTACGCGCGCGGGAGTGACAGTCGTCACTGTAGTCACATAAAAAATCATAAGCTTCGTGATTCTGGTAAAAGACGTTAATATTATATCATGTACAATCTCCATTATTTAGACTACTTTCACGTCACTATCTGACTAACGCTTTACTAGTTAATAATTTTAATTTGTTATGTAGTATATGTACTATACTTACAATAGGTAGGTAAACTTAATTTCATTGGAGTTCCGACTATTTTTTCCGCCGGCTTTTTCTAAGCCTAAAGCCGATGAACGGATTGATATATTTGGCTTTTATTAAGTGTAGGTATTATAAATTTAATACCTATCAATAAATGAAACAATTTGAAAATTTGAATTTTAAATCATTCTCGGTCCCAGTCTAGGGTTCAACCCAAACCCAAATGGTTGTTCTCTTATAATTATGTATTAGCCCCTTGAATTTATCAGTAGGCTGGACGTGAATTATGAATTAGAAGTGAGCGGACTCAGGTACTATGTACCTTACGTACCTAAAAATCATACACAGCCCGCTCCTACGATTTAACGTTTGACTGTTCTTGAAGGTTTTGATGTTTTGCGCTAAGGCCATAAAACATATTTTATGTCCCAAGTGACTGGCAATTCTGTAAAGCGATGTTTTCAAACTTTTAAAAGAGTAAAATCTCCACTTGGTAAACTGCGAAGCTTTGTTCGCCTCAAGTGCTAAAACGTAGAAAGTTACCCTATCGTGTAGTTCTTAACATAATAAATTCTAGCTTAAGTTATCAGCACAACTAAATTTCTTTATTCAAACAGTGTCGGTACGATATAGAAAATGTATTAATATTATTATATTATTATATGTTATGTATACATTTTTCCTTAGTCTAATTAAAGCGCTAAGTAGGAAAAAGAACAATATATGGTATGTACAGTAACCGAATTACATAAATAATTAGAGCTCAATGACACGGTTATTGAATAGAAACCATGTAGTATTACTTTAGTTACGTCAGACGAGGATAAGCGACGTTTATGGTCAGTGAATCATTAGGTCAATCCGTGTCGTTGACAATATAACGTACCTGTCTATGCTAACTTAAAACGACGCTTGGCGGATAGTTCAAAATAATAGAGCAACACAACATTTAGAAACTGCCGGGTTATGAGATATTTATTCGCGGTATTTTTTATCCTGTGGTCATTGTTTAAAATCGCTGGCGTCTATATCGAATGCATTGTCAAGTTCAAACAATGCCTACGTGTATTTCCACGAAAATCAGCAATGTATGCTACATGATTTACCGTAGGGATTTCCCAACAGCTTATCGTTACATAGGTAAATAACTTTCCGAGGTGTCTACCTATATGTATGGGAAATAGTAGGTCTAAAGTTATACTTTAACCGGTGTATATATTGGTATGCAACTATTATCTACTAATTCTAAATTATTAAGTATGAACTAATAGCAAGACACATTGAATAATAATGATTGACCAAAAATGGTTTAAGAGGTAATCGATCGGATGTTTTAATTTCGGTTAGCTACACTAATCAGTATCGGATGTCATCGCGGGCAGATTTCAGCGAAAAATCCCTTTGATCAACAGCCGACGAGTAAATGTTGTTCATTCCCACACGATCGCTTGCTAGGCTGTATCGATTTCTTTCTCGATTCGTATTGTTCTCTTCCAAAAATGATCATCAATTGAATTCGTTACTGCACCGATTTCAACAATAACAATACCTTATGTTGTTTCTGATACGAGTTAAAGGTGATGTAATTATAATGCAACTAGGTATAAAATTTATCGAAATTAAAGTTGCAGATTTTATAAGTGGGTATATTGGCAGTAATTTGCATAAATTAGATAATAATTACATTACAGGGAACGCTTGATATTGTTTATAGGTATATTAATTTGATTTTTTAACTTAATCCACATTTTTAATTTAATAAATATGGCATTAAAATAATGAGAACACTATAGGTAAAAGGTTTAAACTTAATTTCACGATAATAAACACGGACGAAATTTTACCAATTAATTATTACTATAAGTTTAATAAAATAAAAAAAGGTACCTATGTTAGTTAAGTAAGTTAATATTAAAAATAATTTTAATGTTTGTTTTGGTAGGTAAGTAAATAACTAAATATTAACATTGGTAACTAATTTTAAATTATTTTATAAGCTCATACTCACTTACTACGCTAGTGTAGTATAATATAAATAGTAATAAAATCAAAACAATCAAAGTAATATTATTTATATCTACCCACTCAAACGGAATAGCCACTGTTTACATTACGCATAAACAAGACTGACATTGTCAGTTCTGTTATACCTAAATAAAAGTTATTTGAATTAAAAATCATTATCTACAATAAAATAAATAACACACACCAGTTAAAAAGACATCCATGAACAAGGCATTGATGTAGCTCCTTCGGGCAAGTCCATATTCATTCAACAAAATAATTTTCGATCATGGAACTTAATAAGGCTTATGAACTATGAACCGAAAAAATCACTGACTCGAAGCACTCGCGAGGGTTATCCGTGTCGCACTTAGGATCACAATGGTCCTGTTTGATTTAGAAATCACAAGTGTACGAGGTGTGTTCGCACTAAACTACGAAATGGTGAGTTCGGTTCGAGTCTCGTGCGATTGTCACCGGAGTGGAGCGAGTGGGAGACCGGCGCGCGGGCAGTTGTCGCTCGTTGAATGAGCACCGAAATGCGGCACCGTACATGAAATAGCCGGTCAAACACTATGCGAAAACCCTTACACGCCCGACGGAAAGCGAAAACCGACCCTCGCGGAGACATCCTCTGCGCTTCGTTGTAGCCAAATTTTTTGAATATGACGAAGCGTTTTTAGGGCGGAGTTATCGGCGTTAATACTGTCAGATAGCTCCGTATCATGCTTATGAATGTTGACAATTTAATAATGGCTATTATAATTAACGTGATTTAAAAATAAGCTATTAATCTCTATAGAACGCAATATTTCACAATTACAAATAATTTATGGGTAAATTTTGTTGCATTGGCATGGCATACATAATTTGATTTGATGTTAGGTGTATAAAAAATATCTTTTTTCTGATAGTAAATAGTAAATTATTATTACTCGCGTTACGAAAAAAACCAACTTCAAAGTTGCGCGCACATACTAAAATTTAAGGCTTAGGGAGGTATACCTATGGTTTTCTCATGGATGCCGTTGTCAGAAATGGACCAAATTAAAATGGGACCAAACGAGAAGCATTAGATTTTAAATAAATAAATTTTTTTACTCAGTCGAAAGTTATGAGGTAACAAACATTTAAAAAAATACAGTCGAATTGATAACCTACTCCTTTTTTTTGAAGTTGTTCAAAAATACGGAGGGTCTAAAACATTTTTTGGTGAACGCATTTTGCAAAATAAAAGAATTTTCATAACCGTGCTGCTCGCTTTCCACATATTGAGTAATTAACAATTATTCGGTTCGAGCACGACGCTGATTCATCGATGAGTCTATCCTAAAGTGAGTTTTTATCGGACGTTCGCGCCGCCCGTCCGAGCACCACGTGTGGGGCTTGCTTCGGCTTATCAACGATCGCGATCGACTTGCGCTATCATGTTAATTCCTGTACGATTGCTGTACAATTACGTAATTACGGATAATATTACGATTTTGCACATTGCGCATAAATGATGTAAAAAAACTTGATTAGCTCAAGTTATTTAAAATTTTTAAAAAGTGCCTACTTTTAAAGCAAACTTTCGATGACTCATATGGTGCAAAGAGTCCTGGGTTCTAATCTTAGTAAGGCAAAATTTTAGATGATGAATTTGGATGTTTGTGTTATTATTTTTGTGTGTGTCCATGGCACCCAGTACACAGGGAATACTAGCGTGTGGCTATGAGTGTAAGGCGTTAGGCGTTAAAAATTGCAAATAATTTAGCCTTCTATTTACAAGACCGGTATTGTAAGCGAAACAAAAAGATTTTGTCACCGAGTACCTGTCCCTTTAATTGTTGTTCAACGAACATTAAGCACAAGTTATACGCCGAAGACAACTCTATTTTTCTTTTTAACGTCGCGTCTTTCGTTGTGAGCGGACAACAAACACAACGCGAAAAAGAACTGAGGTACTAAACACGAAAGTAAACTTAGTGAACACAAAAACTTTTAAATGTATGGAAAGGGACACAGTCGACGAAACGAGTCGAAATAAAAAAAAATTAAAATATTATTGTTAAACAAGAAAATTTAAATTTATAATATAATAGGAACCTACTCATACACTTATTTCCCTAATTCTACAGCCCATAGACAACAATAATGTAAAATCTTTGTATTTGACCACGTCAAACTAGTAACACTGACAAAAAGCCTCGGAGGCAATGACGAAAGAAGTATAGTATGCAAAAAAAATGTTTTTTGCTATATTATATGAAAGTTTTTGCTAAATAAAAAGGGAGAAGGATTAAAAGGGTGAGGGTAATTCCAGTTTAATGGGATACACATCCGTATTGTGGGACAAATATATGAAAGACCATCATCGCGAGTATTTACTTACACTGACACGTTTTTTTTGTTGTTAACAAAGCGATTCCATTGTACGCGAGCTCTTATTGATAATGTCAATAAAGGATTATTATGTTCATGTTCATAATGAATAACTCCCAAAACTTACACAGCGATAAAGTACGTTAGGTCAGTGTTTCAGAATACCTAGGGGCCTAGTTTTCAAAGATTGAAAATAAACTTATTAAAAGATATGCTAAGTAAATAGCGCAATAAAATGTTGTGATAAATTATGCCCATACGAACACGGATGTAATTAAAAACATTCGAAATAAAAAGTTTTATTGTGTATAACAAATCGACTAATAATGAGTGAGTACGATCTTTTTGTAGGATGTAAGTGGAGGAGAATCCCAACGCAGTCGTTCTTGTGACATGATGACACAGCTTTCGTCAATTAGCAGTTTTTATGCGAAAATGAGTTTGTAATTAGCTTAAGTAGAGGCTTTTCCGGTCGGCAATTGTACTCTGCTGCTCGATTGGAATAAGCAGTTTTTAGTGAGGCATTGTGTCGAATAAAGGAATTTCATCTGAAGCGAGAGAACGCACATTATTGGTGGCTAATTAATCTTAAAGACAGTAGCATGTTTTGGATCGCCAATTAGCAAGGTCTTTGCCCTACAACGTCTCGCCTGATTGAAAACAGTGAAACAAGGAACTAACTTATCTTCTGAAACCTTTGTAACCAACTCCAGCTTAGTAATTTACACGCAAATTAAATCAGTACATGAAAATAAGCCTTTTCCGGCGGTTGTCTCATCGGTGACTCACGGATTTCCCAAATTTTCGTGAATAGAGTCGACACCGATGAAAATCGTCTGAAAGCCTACAACCGCCCGGTGTCGAGTACCGGAATGAGTTAACCATTACTCATGCATATTGAAAGTTTCTGTAGCGTGATAGATCCGCGTAACTTTATACGCTTGGTCATTATTATACAAAAAGTGCCCACGCTAATTATAGCTTAGATTTGGTTAATAAATGGCTTGAGTTTACTGAATTTAAAAACAAACGAACTTATACTCGTAATCAAGGTGAGCAATGTGCATAAATTATCTAATTTCAGGTAATCTTACCTACCTAATTCCTTCTTTATGCTGTGATCTGACCGTATAACCTAATAAATAACTTTATCAGGCTAGGATCCACCACCTGCGACCAGTTCTGCGT
>DWQL01001607.1:0-11107 GCA_018231265.1 Noctuana haematospila
AAGGTCAACAATAAACTAATTTATAATTTTATGATAACGACGTAATATTTATCATTCTGGAAACCATTGTCTTTTGTTTCATGTAAACGTAGTCTTATGAAATTCTATAAAATTACTCCATTGTCAACTACACAAGAAGTGTGTAAAAATCAATTTCTAAAAGTTATTTTTTAATGCATAATTAATTAGGTACCTACCATTTTTTGTTTTAACGATGTTCCAAAGTTACAACAGCCCATATAAACTATTCTATTTAAGAAGTTACTCCAAGGCATAAGGTTCTTTCATTGATTCGATACTTATAAATGTGATCGCCTCATATCATTATCTAAAGGCTCCCTGATAAATGGATGAAGAAATAGTTTCTTTTCATAGATCCTGCCATCCAATAATGCCCCAAGGTTCCTTTCTATGGGATTGCTCTTTCCGCCTAGTATAACCCCTAACACCTAGTAACCGAGTTGCGTAGCACAAGTAAATATTCGTAAGAGTATGAGTTGTAGGTGTTCTGAAATAGTAATATCCCTGCTATCAAGTGATAAAGTACGATAATCAAGTATGTATACATCGGGCGTTTAATTTTTACCGCTGTCATAAAGTCCTAGGTCATAAGTAGATACCCTTACAAAATCTTGATATACCTAATATCATTGCAAATTCGAACAATTTTGGTCTTTGATTACAGATTGTTAAAAAAAATTCAATAACTGTATTTTGTTTCAACACAAATCTTTTTTTGGTTATTTTAATACATACATCTATTGTAATAAAACCTGCAGGCACAACGATACATAAAGTGTGCAATGTGTGCATTAGTGTAATATAGCTATCGCAGTCATTAGATAAGATCTCATTGCCCCTTATATATCAATCGTAACAATGGACGTGTCTGGTTAAAAGTAATAGATACATAAATACCCACGGAAAAAAGAGACAATTCGAGGGAAGTGCCTGTCAGTTAATTATCGTGTGGCTTGTATAAGCCCATAGAGGCATATGTGACTTAATAACGAATGGCTGATTGTTGTGAGATATAGCAATGGCACAACCAGCACCAATATGCTATATATTATAGTTTTCCCTGTGTGGTGGATAGCATGGACACTAATATATAAAATTACTTACACACCCAGACCGGGAAAAGAAATCTAAGTTCAACATTTAAACTTCTGCCCCGCTGGTAATCGAACCCAGGGTCCTTTGAATGGTTGACCAGAATAGTAACTACTTCAGGTGTTCAAAATTACTTAAAAATGGTGAAAATCAATATTTACAAATAATAACATACCTATCTACCTACTTGGAGTATCCCTACTTATAATGCTCCACTAACTGCACAACTTTTCCACACTTACGAGTATTTGTCGTTCTAATCAACCGGTTAATTGCCTACTAATTGGTAGATTTAGCGCAATCGGGGAGATACTTAGGTACCACACAAATTTTTACCGTAAATCAATAAAATTGTAGTATTTTAGACAGAAGTACACAAGGTGACACTTTAATTAAGTTTTCAATAGTGGAAACGTATTACCTTTAAGTATGTAATATAGATAGCTCTGGGTTAAAGAGACAGTTTAACATGAGGCGCCTTGCGTGCTCATTTCTTTTTTCCTACAAAAAAGTAAATGAAACTTTTACTGGTACATACACTGAACCAATCCTCGATGGTGTAACTAGTATCTATCTATAATTTAACGGGTCTGTGTGTGGTTAGTAGGAAAGAGCGCTATCTTATCTATTGAGTGCATTGTAAAAGTGGAAAGTCACAGCTCCAGTTATAGGAAGGTTCAATACCACATACATATACCGTGGTATTAACTGTGCACACATTTCATGCTTTATAATAATATCACTTAGTTAAAATATAATACAGATTATTATGGTGTTATTTATGTGTTTAAAAATATTATCGATAAGTTTGTATGCTGGTTCTCTCAGCCACACAGTACCTGCCTATTAAGGACTTTTGGATTGTTTGTTACTAATGAAATACTAGGGATTAGAAACCAGTAATTACTTTGCCCCATCGACAACGTGATGTAAATTAGTGACGGAGCTGATAGTGCTCTCAACCTTGTATTAGTTCAATGCGGTACGTTCGCGGTTGAATTAACACAGTTTTTTGTGCAGGTGAGAAAGAAGTGATTTTAAAACAATTTACCAACGGGCTGTGTGTTGTGCTGTTTTGAATAACGTTTGGCTTGCAGGTGATAGCTACTGTGATAATTGTGTCATTATGAATGTGCGCCAACTACCTCCTCACTTGGTTGAAAAAGCAAAATTGGAACTTGATGAAGATCCCAGCCGGTTACAATCTGATATAACTGCCCTCAGAACTTGGTTGGCAAAGCAACCCCATTTGAAAAGTGTTAAGCCGTGTAAGTTTGTTTATTTTACTAGTATGTTTGAAAATAACGTGATGTGTGTTACTGAGGTGTCAAAAATACAATAATAATTTATTTATACTATTTTGACTGTACCTTATCTTACGATAGCGCCATCTGTACATATCGTCTAGAACGACTTGGTAGTCGAGAATACTATTGAGTACGATAGGGTTATTACTAGATGTGGATAAGAGCAGTTCGTAGTTCTTCTAAAGTAGCACAGATGTCGTAAATTTTTATAACACGAATTGCTTCTATATTAATAAATATAAATATTATTTTTTAATATAATATAATTATTACATTATTATTGCAAGGGGTTGAGAGTTATGCTCGCGTGGAAATATTTTACCTCCAATTTTATAGCCTTTTCAAGCTTTCTCAGGAATTGGGTTATCAAACGCAAAAATAATTTTTGAAATCCGACAGGTACCTACATATTTCCTGAGATAAGCACGCAACAAACAAAGTCGTCGGCTTCATTTATTGTAGATTATGTTTATATAATTATTTATACCAAGGCAATAATATTTACTTTTACAGCGGATCAGATCTTAGTTGCATTTTTGCGTGGAAGTAAATATAGCTTGGAAAAAAGTAAAGAGAAATTGGATTTATTCTACACGTTGAGAACGTTAGCTCCGGAATTCTATGGAAGCAGAGACCCGTTTAATCCTAAAATTCAGGACATTTTAAAATTGGGGTACGTTAATATGTTTTCTATAATATTTTGTTTACGTTACACTTGGTATTTTTACTATCATCTTTAAGTTGGTACTTAGGTATTTATTAATTAGGTATATAGGTACACGCTATGTAAATAATATTTCCCCCCTGAAATTTATAAAATAATTATCTCCAGTATCTAGTCCGTCGTCAAAGATCCTAATGACACTTATTATTAAAATTTCATTAACAATCTGTTTATTATATTAAATATATTTTAAGGATATTTCTACCCCTAAAGAATTGCATAAACGAAGATTCTCCTCGGATATGTTTGCTTCGTTGTGGATTGATCGACCCATCCAAATACCACTTATCGGATTTAATCAAGATCACCTTTATGATCACAGAGATTTTACTATTGGAAGATGACAACTTTAGTGTAGCGGGTGAGGTAAGTTACTTATATTCCCTTTTTGCATCGAATCACCACTTAATTTATCTGTTTTTGTATCGAGGTTGAAAATTTTCAGTCATGGTAAAATTTACAAAGAATGAAAGACTTTCACAAGTAAGTTTCTAAGTACTGATTTGTTCCAAAAATCTGCAAAAGCATCTGAATACATATTATTCCTTGATTAAATTTACATTTTTCAGGATACTATAGTCGACGCTAAAGGTATTGGAATAGGTCTCGTCAGTCAGTGGACGCCAACACTAGCGAAGAAAATCATAACGTGTTTCGAAAAGGCAATCCCGCTGCGTTTAAAGAGTATTCACCTGTTGAACCTGCCTCCGGGCATCGAGACAGCATATGCCATTTTCAGGGCATTTCTCGGTGAAAAATTAAAGAAAAGGGTAAGCACTAAGCATCTCTAAGCTCTATTGCTCTTTGCTTTAGGTACGTTAATGGAGTCAAAAACTTATGGCATAAGCAGAAAGCGTTTTCTTTAATTGTGCTTTCCGGATATCACCGTTTATTGTTGTCTGGATAGAAGTGCTGTGGAAAGAGTGAACTTTGGTGTGTCATGGATTTTAAGTCATTCCCTAACAAGTCTTAGTATCCACACAAAAAAAAGTTATATTGGAGGTGCTTAAATTTACTCCAAAAAATTTAAATTTTTAGTTACTTTACGTTTTAATTTATAATGCATTTATATACATTTATTTTCAGATATTTGTACATAATCAAAATTATGAAGCTTTTCACAAGGAAATATCGAAGTGTATACTGCCTAAAGAATATGGAGGAGATGATGGATCTGTTAAGGAATTGACTGGTATTCAATATATCTTTAATTTTGAGAATAGTCGTGTAGATTTTTACATTAATATTAATGTAATGTCTAATAACCAAAAACAGCGTTCTATAATAATGATTATTGTCAAAAGATAATAAAATAAATGGCAGCCCTACCATTAAACGGTTATCAATAATATGTCCAACTATAAAGGGTGGCGTCGAAGACATCGGACACGTCGCCATCCTGGCGAGTCAGTTAAAAGCATGTTATCTTCATTGCTCTAATTTCTGAGATTGAGTATAACATACGTACATTGTACAAGATATTCTTGACAATTTCTTATTCGACCTGCATATTGCTAATTTTTCTATCGACTGGTCCCAATGGTATTCAAGTGACAGTGATGTTCTTATTATGTGGTTTATGTCTTAATTTTTTTAGAGTTGATTAGCGTTCAGAAACCGGCGCCTTGTACCTACATTTATGTAATATTTCTTGAAGTTATGAAGGGTAGCGTATTACAGTTAACTGTAATGTTAGTCTAAGGTTGTATTACAAATAATTAAAGAAATAAATATTCTTAAAATCTTTTTAATGTCTTCCTGATATACTCGTAATATTAATGTTTCATTTTATTGTACTTATTACATGTTTTAATTATTATCATCGTCAATCGTTTAGATCACTTAGATACCTACTATTTGACTTTTGTTGTGTAATCTATACATAATGAATAATTAAATTAAATGAATAATTGCTCAGGTATCTACTTAGTATAAAGTTCTTTTATCATTATCTATGCTATGTGATAAATTACTGGAAGTTGTATATTTAATAAATTTTATCAACGAGATATAGATAGATATAATATAAAAAATCTAATTCCTTTATATTGTTTAACAATCTTAGTACACTGGAAAAAGTTAAGTTAAGATACTAGTATATAAAGAAATTCCGTGGAAAGGTTTTGCTTATCTCTAAAAGAAATTTCTAACACGAATGAAATTTTCAATTTCTGACAACCACTATAAATATAGAGCAATCTGTGAAAGGGATTTTTATATGTATGATCAGTAAATTATGAATTTAGGTATCTATTCTCTGTTTAGAAAATAATAATGTTGATGTGGTTATAATATCTATGACACAGGAAATCCTTGTATAGGGTTATGATTGTGACATTGCTTCATTTTCAGATCACTGGAAGGCCAAAGTTGAGAGCTACCGCGACTGGTTTCTGAAGGAAGAAATGGCTTGTTCCGATGAATCCAAAAGACCTGGGAAACCAAAAACAACCTCACTGCTCTTTGGTGTTGAAGGATCTTTCCGTCAATTAGAAGTTGATTAAAGAATTGAATGTAGATTTTTTTCTTACCCCGATATTCGTTAGTTTAAATAATGTATTAACTATTATAGTGTAACGTATTAACAGAATACTTCATCACATTTTTCTGTTTACCGTATAAGACCTTATAAAGAAACAAGTAAAGCATTTTTATAAAACTGACTCGATCATTTATTTCTAGAGACTTCTAGAGAAAAAATACAAGTACTTATTTGTTACAAAATAAATTTAAATCAAAAATTTATGTTGTGTTAAGTCTGTCTGGATCGAAAAACTAATGCTTTGTGAATCTGTCTCATGTTTCAAAATAAAACCTAGTGCGCTAATAAGTCTTGATTTTCTAATAATTAATGAATTAAAAGACATGAAACAAAATAAATTCATTAAATTAAAGGACATTTTAGGGGGAAAAACGTTGATACGAACTGGATACTTTAATATCGGTATAAGAATAAATAAATAAATAAGTCAACTTTTCCTTAAGATCTTATCTATTAAGTATAATATACATACCTATGTCTTTATTTATCGTACTCGTAGTATATTTTATCAAATATAAAAGCACTGAAAAAAAGGTTTGCTTGTCTAACACCAGCAGCATGAATTTTGAAACTGCATTACAATAAATAAATATGTCATTGAACTTATCACTTAAGTCTAGGGCACATCTGTGTATTCACAAGCTGGTTTTAACGGCGAGTGCACATGCGCGAGTGTAGGTTCATAATTGTACTTAAAGTTCATGACACGTGATAACGTACTCTGCAACAATTTCAACTTGTGTGCTAGTCTCAATAACGTTTTCTAACTATAATCAGTAAAACCTGTGAGTAATTTTAATTACTAAAATTCAGTGTTTAGCAATATTACATATACTATACTCGTAGGCTCTTTTACCTCCTTTGTTACCTACAAGTCAAAATTTTAGCGCTATTTGTAAGCACATTCTTGCCTAGGCCTTTATGATTTCAGGTTTTAAGTAGGAACCTACGTAAATAAATTCTTTGTGATAATATCGGAGGAAAACATAAGAAAATTTAATTATGATCTCTTCAAAGTTTAATATTACGTTCGAATTGCATTTGTATAAGATATTGTGTTTGGTGGTGATAAAGCGAAAACATGATAATACAAGCAAATAAAATTACCAATGTCGAGTTTTAAATAGTAGGTAGCATACTTTTGCACATTCTCTTCAGGTATAATCAGTAAGATATAAGTAATTAATAACAGAATTTTAATCAGCTTTCTACATTTGACATTTTATCGCCAAGGCCGGTTAGTATCTAGCTATTGGATTGCAGCTTAGTTTGCACTGTCATAATTCTGAATAGGTATTTGGGAAGTGTAACTCGTGGTAAAACGGCGGACTGCGATTGACGTATGCGGGAGCAGCGATAGGGGGCGCGGGCGCCGGCGTGCCGTCAGTCGCGCTCGGTTGTCAAAGCGGTTAAGCGTCGGTTCAGCGCATTTTTATTACGTCGTGATATGAGCGCGCTTTCTAGTCGTACTGAGTGTTTGTGCAATACTTGACTGCCGGCCCCTTCACCATGACCGAGGATGAGCTCGGCACGCGTCTCGACGACGACTTCCTCTCCTCTGGACACGGCTCGGATAACGACGAAGTTGTCATAAGAAAAGACAGAGCCAGCGTCAAGGAGATGATAATGCGCTTTGAAAGGAGTGCTGTTAGCAGTCTCGCAGATTCCAGTGAATCGTTGGAAAGATCCAAGGACCCTAACTTAGGAAGCTTAAGTAATATAGTTAATCCAATACAAATGCATTTTCAACAACTGTGCCCTGTGACAACGGTTCAAAATAGGAATTCAAATGTGTCAGTGAACTCAATATTATCAAACGTATCGGAATTAAGTTGTGAATCAGGCTCTTCAGGTTTTGTGTCTGATAGGAAATCCTCTAGTCTCAGGCCTCATCGACCTGCTCCGCCCCCACCAGAACCTTTCAATGATGACTCTTCAGGAGACAGCAAATCACCTGTTCCAGAGGAAAAACCGCCAAAGGAGAGACGTTACTCTTTTACGCCCTCTACATCACCTGTTATGCTGCGTCGTACCAGACAGCCACCAGTTATGCGACGAAAATCAACATTAGGGAATCAAGGACATTTAGGTGAAACCCATTGGTCGTATGGCGTTAAACAAAGTGATTTAGAAAAACTTTTGAGACTGAAATCGTCGGAAGGGTCCGATATTGAAGAAGAAGCAAAGGGAAATATTAACGCGGATATATCAAATGAAAGTAGTAGTAGCAGTAGTAGTGATTCTAACGACAGTGATAAATTGAAAGCGGGTGAAGAGTACGTAGTTAATAACGATGACGGTAGAACGGATGCATTATCGACGGATCAATCAACGGATACTTTAATCAATGATTATGAGAGCGATGAAGGAGGCAATCTTTCGGAAGGTTCTGGTGCATCTGGTGGACGTAGTAATTATGACAATGTTAGTATTAAGTCGATATCGTCTTTTGACATGGTCCCGTACCAGAAGTATGATAGCATTACAGTTTCCTCGGACGAGTTCGGGTCGGAGGTATGCCACGCGCCGGATACAGAGTTCCTAACCGTGAGTGCAGTGAACGAGTGGTGTGTTTCAAAGTCCGTAGAACCGGTATTAATGCCAGTGGAATCGAAAAAGGAGAAATATCGCAGGTGAGGTCACTTGATTATTTCTAGATATCTAGTAAAATATTTGCGGTATCGTTGCCAGGCTTTGTCACACATTGGTATCAGATAATTTATCGCTTTACCTATTCGTTGTATTGATAAGATTATTGCGTCTTTGCACATTCTGTTTTACGACGTTGAAACTAATAATTCGAAGTAACATTTTGAGTTTCACGGAAATTAGTTTATTAAATTGTCTCTTTAATCATAGCATGCGAGGATTAACGAAACGATAATGTATTGTCGCTAATTATGTAATTATTAGGTTAGCTAAATAGCGTTTCTGACAATCGTTGGCATCATTACTATACCATCTAATTATGCAAGTTATATCTGGTCTGATTCATAAAACAATTAAGGCTGCAAATAACACTTGCTCAGTAGTAGCGCACACAGCTGTCATGTTTGTATGGACGAGGTTTCACCTTGATGTTTATTCATATGGTTAGTGGCAGGTAGGTAGGTGGCGTAGAATACAAAAAATATAGAAGGCGTATAAGTATGGTAGAATTATCGAGTTATCTATTATTATCGATAGTCAGAAATTGTTTTATATACATATCTGATTTTGGATATGTCGAATTCGATGTTTTGTAAGATATTTAACCAAACTTTTATGGCAATAAAATTGGCTGTAGGGTCAGGACCTATCCCCGTCCACATATTTGCAAGCCTTAGTTTTCTATACACGCTTGTTTTTCGAATTTTACTAAAACAAGCTTAAATTATATACACAAATATTTATAGCCTGCGAAATGCTAATAAAAATAATGTTGATTATTTATAAGCGTAGTGGCTTGACAATGGCTCGTCGTATGAGTGTGCTTTCTGTAATTTCGTATTCTAAGACATCTTAGACATTATCTGTATTTGTTGGAGTCTGTGTAAATATTAAATAACATTTATTTTCACTAACGACTGAAGGCATGATTCGTATCATCGTATTTATATGTACGGTTGCTAGTTATATTTTGTCAGTTCGTCGGCTTCACTTTCGACAATTTCAACGTGTAGATTCTGTAGTAAAGTTTCATCAGAAAAACCATTTACAACCTCTGCGTTTGCGTCGCCTAACAACAAGGGGATCGTCCACCTATGTAGATCAGCATTAAGTACACTACAACCTTACCTTGACTTACTGTAACGTACCTACATAATACTCGAATGTTTACTCAGTTACTCAGTCACATGTTAGTGCTATAATTAACGGAAAGTGGCATTCTCTTGGCGGTCGGTATAGGTGAAATTATAACACCTTTTGAAACACATTACCATAAACGCACTTTCCTTTAGTGATATGTTCTAATTTAAAAAAAATATTACTTGAAAATGGCAGACGGACACTGCGAACTTCAAATCGATGCGATGCGAAATTACTATCGCTCCGAAATATACCAGGTCAGTTACAGAACCTGGTATACCAGGCCTACATGGTATACCAGGTCTGAAAACTGGAGCGTAAATAACAGGTCTATAACGTCAAGGCTCAATAATTCCTTACTAGCTATTTATCTGGAAGATGTAAGTAATTATAGTATCGCTTTTTAGCACAATATGAAGTCAGATAGCCGACATGACCTTGATATTGCATCACAAGTGTACGAATTTGCAGAGAGAAGAAACAGTGTAAATCGTCAAAAGTGACTGTTTTTCTTTTTAATCACTTTTATTTAGTGTCTTTTTATTTACTACTCAGACGCGGAAATTCGGTAATTCTTGGTTTTATGTATTGAGTTTTGTTAAGACCTATCAAAAAAGTAAAGATCACTATAACTTAGATTGTATTTATAGGTCAACAACGACATTTTAAGGCAGAAATCGGCAGAATTGACTAGAGCATTATTAAGGCAGTAAGAAATTGAAATCGCGATTTAATGTTATGCCTACCTAAGTAAATGTGTTCTATGGATTTCTATACAGAATCCTGCCTGCCTTTTTGAATACAATGTAGATATAAGATAATGATCGTCTTAAAATCTAGACGTGACTGTTTAAATATATTTATGGTAATATTCTTGAATGCCCTATATTCTTTACTTAGGAGTTTCTTCAGTCTTGATTTAATATCACCTGACAAATTTATTGTCACATAAATTTTTTATCTCGTGTGTCGGTCTCCGAAGTTGACAAGAAAATGCAGTTAAATAAATTTCTAAATAGGAATCCCTTAGACAATGTAGGTAGGTTTTTTTCTTTTTCTAAAAATCCAGCTTATATTATGTAATAGTTATAACCTCGTAGCATATTTAGTCTAAACACGCAAATGCGGAATAATTACTGTTGCAATATCGGGTTAATTAATAGACAAACCATAGTCAATCATTTATTGCAAGTTTGCCTAATTAAGTATGAAAATTTGTGTAATGAATCGAAAGCTTCATCCTCTGAAATATTTAAATAATGCTTATTTGATTTTTATTAGCTCGGTTTTATTTGTGTATTATCTCTTTTAGAATACATACTCGTACTTAACAAACTAATACTTGTAAGATCAGCTTGGCTTTTTTGAATCACGACAAATTTAAGTTATTAAAAATTTATTATAACGGAATTATTAATTCATTAATTAATATTTTAGTATTATCGCGGGACAAGTCATCACTACATAGTATAAAACAAAGTCGCTTTCTCTGTCCCTATGTATGCTTAAATCTTAAAAACTACGCTACGGATTTTGATACGGTTTTTAATAGATGGAGTGATTGAAGAGGAAGGTTTATATGTGTAAACGTTCACAGTTTTTCTGTAGTGTATTTAGTATCAGCATTGCACC
>DWQL01001608.1:0-11106 GCA_018231265.1 Noctuana haematospila
CCGCCCTTCCGCGGTTTTTTGGTTTTTAAAGGAGTTTTTTTTTCCTCCAATGGGGGTGGTCCCGCCCCCCGCCCCCCCCCCCCCCCCCCCCCCCCCCATCGCTACACCACCGCTGCCAATAAAATAACAATTATATGCTGTTTTAGGTTCTACTGAACTGATTTTGATGAAACTTGCACTGATCCCTAAGTTGAAATTAATGTTGAAATGTTTATTTGTTTGGCAGCTCTAATAGATTATGGTGTGTATGTGTGAATATCTTCCGTTGATATTACATACAGAGGTATTGAATTGATAATGTTCTTTTTTTTGAAGTTGGTAAAAAATTTAATAGGACTAGTTGAGTAAATGTTAATACAATACAATTAGATGACCTGATTGTCTTCTTGAAAGAATTGAAAGCGGGGATAAGAGCGAACAAGTTACGGCCAGCCATAACAAAATGATTCTTCTAACAAACAGCAAAGTGTTATCCCATCATAAATGTGATTTTCAAAGTCCCATTTCACTTTCTAGGTAAGAAATGCCAACAGATGGCGCTGACGGAGGCACGGAGTAAGTCCTCTTTATCTAATACGAAACGCAACAGATTAATCAAAACAAATGCCATCACGATTCTAGAATCGTCCACGGTGTTGCCATTCAAATGGCACAGACATAACTATCTCTGTTTCTTTTGCCACAAGGAGTTTAAGAACGTGGATGATTTGAAAGAACATACCACAGACGTACACAAGAATTCCAATATTAAATCTGCTGTTTCTTACCTTAAAAGGGACGAAAAAGTGAAAATTGACGTATCGACAATCATATGCAAGATATGCAATGCTCAAGTTTATGATGTTAACACTCTTGTAGACCATTTCAAAACTCTTCATGACAAAACGTTTGCCCCGTTCTGTTACGGAGTCGTCCCTTACAGATTGCAAAGCGATAGCTTCGAGTGCGCGATCTGCGACAGGGAATTTCGCTACTTCATCAAACTAAATGAACATATGAACGAACACTTCGGGGATTACGTTTGTGAACTGTGCGGTAAATCGTTCCTTAGTCAAGACAGGTTGCGATGTCACGCTGCGAACCATGGCTCAGGGTACAAATGCAACACCTGTCCGAAGATCTTTGACTCGCTCACCCAAAAGAACAGTCATCAAGCGGAAATCCATAACAAAGACAAGACTATCAAGTGCTTATTCTGTGCAGACACGTTCAAAAACTATACACTTCGCAAGAGACACCATAGCGCCGTCCACAATATCCAGCTTCCGATCATTAACTGTCCCGTTTGCGGGAAAGCGTTTGAGATTGACAGCAAAATGCGCTCGCATCTCCAGGAGGTGCACGTGAGGGAGAAGAATTATCCGTGTTCGTTGTGCGAGCTGAAGTTTTTCTCCAGAACTCATTTGCAGAGGCACATGGTGAAGCATTACGGGCAGAGGGTCCATCAGTGCGATGTGTGCAAGAAGTCTTACGCGAGGAAGCAGACGCTTCGAGAGCATATGCGGATACATAGCAATGAGAAGACGTTTGTTTGTGCTGTGTGTAACCAGGCTTTCGTTCAAAGTAATAGTTTGCGCATGCATATGAGGGTGCATCATCAGGATTCGGTTTGCCAATAGGATTTTGTTCTACCTTGTGTATAGGTTAATTAAATATGGGGACATTTTCGTACAGAGTATTTATTGAGCTTTTGACTGATATTAGTCGTAATTTGTCGTCCATTATATGACATCTTTATCTCTAAGTATAAGTAATTCGGGGACATATGGTGTTCGAGATATGAAAAACTTTAAATGTACCCTATTTTTGCGATAAAGAATTGTTGTGACTTTGTTATTTCATTTCGTAGTTTTTCTTAGTTTCAAATTTTAGTTGGAATAAAGGGTACATTTACAGTTGAACAATTTCTTTTCAGATGAAAAACCACGGAAATACAAAGGCTGCGAATCGTCTTCTATGCGCAGGCGCAAAAACCTTCAGATTGTCTTCAATAATACGACGGTAATACCGTTTAAATGGCGCGGGAAATATCTCTGTTTCTATTGTAGCAAGGACTTCGTAGAGTATTCAGATTTGAGAAAGCACACCAAATCCCATGGTAATTGTTCCACCAGAGACCACTCCCTAAAGGTCCTTAAAGGTGGTAAAAACATGGAAATTAAAATAGATGTTTCGGAAATTTCTTGCGAATTATGCACTGAAATATTTCAAACATTCGATGAAGTTTTAAAACATTTATATGTTAAGCATAACTTTGAGTATGATAAAGAAGTGGACATGGCTATAGAAGAATACAGGTTAATCGACTTAAGTTGCATAGCATGTGAAGAGAAATTTACTTATTTCGGCCATCTAGTCTCCCATGTAAACAATTACCATCCAAAGAATTGTCTCATATGCGACGAATGCAATCAGAAGTTTAATAAGAAGCGAGACCTATTTTCTCACATAAAGAATTATCATAGGGAAGGTGGCTACAGTTGTGAATTCTGCACCCAAACCTTTAGTTCACGAAACATGTTAAGAAAACATAATATCAACAAACATTTCACTAGATGCAGCATTTGTAAGCTAAAGCTGCCCTCAGCTGGACTCAAACAGAAGCATATGGCACTAGAGCATCCAGACAACGGCTCTCTACAATGCGATAATTGCTTCAAAGAATTCCATACAAAACTGGGTCTGAACATGCATCTCAAGAAATGCAAAGGCGACGACGACTTATTCGTCGAAATAAAGAAAGAAAGCCTCGATGCTATGGACTTCGACGATGGTTACGAAGCCGTGAAACGACCCAGCGTGAAGCAAGTTAGAGAGAACATCGTCATAGTGATCAACATGTCCACGGCAATACCATTCAACTTCTGCAAGAATAAGTTCCACTGTTTCTACTGTTCCAAAGATTTCGCTGATTCGGACTCTATGAGGGAGCACACGGTCATGGAGCACCCAGTATGCGATGTCAAACAGAAATGCATCAGAAAGTGTAGGGAATCGGTTGCGTGCGTCAAAATAGACATATCCTCGTTGGCATGTAAAATTTGCTTCGAATCCATGACTGATTTAGAGGTTCTGTTAGACCATTTGATAGTCAAGCACAAGGCTAACTATGATAGGTCTATAACAACCTGTCTTCAACCTTACCGGTTAATAAAGGATCACATGGCCTGCCCACACTGCCCCAACGAAATCTTCAGGTTTTTCGGCACGTTGCTCAAACACATGAATATCAAGCATACGGACAATAATATTATTTGCGTTTACTGCGGTCAGACGTTCAGACGCGATCAGAATCTAAGAGTTCATGTATGGAGGCATCATAGGGACGGTAGATTCAAATGTGGCATTTGTGGAGCCGATTGCAACATTCCATCCAGGCTGTACATGCACATGGCTAAGGCTCATGGAGTGAAAGCGGCGAAATGTCCCAAGTGTCCCGAAGCGTTTTCGACTCAGTATTTGCGTCAGAAGCATTTGATAAACGCGCATGACTCCGGCCATAAGTGCAGTTACTGCGGTAAGCTTTTCACGAGAAACTCCTTTATGAAAGATCATATACGTAGGACCCATCTCAAGGAGAAAAACGTCGAGTGTTCCATTTGTAGCATGAAGTTCTTTAATAATATTCTCTTGAGACGCCACATGGTGAAGCATAGTGGCGAGAAGAACTTTCATTGTGATGTCTGTGGGGAGAGGTTTTATTGGCGGAAGAGTTTACGAACGCACATGGCGAGGCATGCAAAGCATATCACTCCCATACAAATGTAGTCTGCTCGTCTGACCAGTGTTGCCACTCGTAGAGTTAAAGATCAGTTTGAGCAGGGAGTTAAGTAATGAATACTATCAATTATATTTCTGTTTTGTTCACGCTAGTGGTTTGGCTAATATGTTGGATATGTCTCGAAATTCTATTAGTTTTTTTGCTAACTAACATTAATCTGTATTACCACAAAAATATAACCGCTGGTGGGTGCATTATTTCTGCAATTTCACCGCATGAAATGTTGCCAAAATTTTGCCTAACTCTTGCTCGAATTAATATTGTGGCCTATCAAAAACAATAATATGAAATATGATTTAACTTGATCTCAATAGAATCTCTTATGTTATCACTTAATATTGCTGAATTTTATGTTATAAATTTTTATTATATGGTAGATAAGAATTTGGTCTCATTATAAGTATGTACTTGTAATAAATAACCGCTATTTGTATCGATTTTTATTGTCTAAATCTAAAACAATGATTTTACTGTATTTTATGTGTAAGGCATTTTATATTTAATTAGGTTTAATTTATTTATCTGTATTTATATTTTGCTACAACTGTCGAGCTTTTGTAAATGTCGTGTGGATCTTATCATCAATCCATTTATGTGCAATCTAAATCTATTTACTCTGAAAATAAGTTTTCATAAAAAGCTATGGGTCTTAAAAGAAGCAACTATATGTTATCATTGAAAAGAAGAAGATAAAATCCGATCCCAAATAATTCGAAATAGTAAAAATGAAACGTTTAAACACAATTTCGTGTTTCTACTTAACAAGGTTACAGAAGAAAATTTCTTTGCAGATAAAAAAGGAAGAACACACCAAGACGCTAATCGACTGAGAAGACAAAACCTCCAAATATTATTCAACAATACAACCGTTATACCGTTCAAAGGACGGGGTAGTTTTAAATGTTTTTATTGCGGCAAAGCAGTAGTTGATTACGAAGAGTTTAGAAGACATACGAAAACACACAATCCTTGCACAATTAGTGACAGAGCTATTAAGTTAATAAAAACCGACGAGGCAGAAGTTAGGGTAGATGTTTCGTTTATAATCTGTGAATTATGTGCAGAAACAAAAGAAAATTTAGAAGACTTGATCACTCATTTGATGGAGGACCACAGTTTGATGTATGACAGGGAAGTGAAAATGGTAATAATGAAGTACAAGTTAGACGGATTCCAGTGTGTTTTGTGTGACGTCAAATGTAGCAGCCTCATTTCACTTCTGACTCACGTGAGCAAAGACCATGAAATCATAAAGCCGTTTTCGTGCACCGAATGCAGACAGAAGTTTAACAAGAAGTGGGAGCTGGAGACGCACACGAGAGCCTATCATAAAAACGAATATAAATGTACTAAATGTTCTTTGTCGTTTCCTTCGTACATAACGCTACAGAACCACAAAAGCAATTCTCATGTTGCTACATGTAACATCTGCTTTAGAACTTTCGCCACGGCTAAGAAGAGACTAGAGCACTTGAAGCAAGAACATGGAGATGATGTGTTACGCTGCGGTTTCTGTGATAAGGTTATCAGTACAAAGATAGGTTTCCTCAGACACGCGTCCAAATGCACTGAGATAGAAGCCAAACATTCGCCAGAGGAACTGCACGGTATCATTGGTAACGTCACAGTTGTTAAACGTGACAGTGTGAAGACAATAAGAAGTAACATTGCGTGCCTCTTGAACAATTCCACAGCTTTACCATTCAAATACTTTATGAACAGATTCCGATGTTTCTATTGCCCGAAAGATTTTAATGAATGCGATGATTTAAGAGAACATACTAAGATTGAGCATCCGTTTTGTGATACGAAGTTCAAATGTATGAGCATGCGAAACAGACAGGACGCGAAAATCAAAATTGATGTGTCTTCGCTGTTTTGTAAGCTGTGCTTCGAGGCTATGAAGGATTTAGACTGCCTCATAGACCATCTTATATCCGAACATAAGTCCCATTACGACAAGAGCGTAGATAGTAATATACAGACTTTTTCTCTTATCAAAGATCGCTTTCTTTGCCCGTTTTGTGGCGAGATTTTCAGATATTTTAGTAACGTGCTCAAACACATAGGACGGGCCCATTCAAACAACAACACCGTTTGCATGCATTGTGGGGCTACCTTTCGGAGCTCGCCTAACTTGAGAGCTCATATTTACAAGCATCACAGAGCGGCTAAGTACAAATGCGGTAAATGTAAGCTCGAGTTTAACAGCAAGAAGTATTTTCAGACACATCTTGGCAAGGTCCACGGGAACAAGATGATTGAATGTATGTCGTGTCGGGAGAAATTTTCGTCTGTTTACGAAAGGCAGAGGCATATGATCAATGTACATCAAACGGGTCATAAATGTTCGTATTGTGGGAAACTGTTCACGCGCAACTCTATAATGGTCGATCACGTGCGCCGTACGCATTTGAAGGAGAAAAACGTACAGTGCGAGATTTGCTGCGAACTTTTCTTTGACGTGCATTTGTTGAGGATGCATATGGTCAAACATTATGGGGAGCGGAACTTCCATTGTGACGTTTGCGGCAAGAAATTTCTCTGGAAGAAGAATCTAAGGGGACACATGGCGTCTCACTTCAAAAATGTTAATTGACATAGAACTTGGTTGCTGTTGATAAGGATCTCAATTTTGTATTTAAAGATTTCTTGTACACGATCGTCTGTCTCTTTTTCTTTAATCCTAAAACACATGAAGCTTTTATGTCAAAACAACATATAGCGCCATTAACAGATGTGCCTAGAATAAATTAATGTTTAACGGTACCTGATACAGATTAGAACATTTCTTTTCAGATATATACGGACCGGCACAGACGCAAAGTTTTAATAGACGAAGGAATCTCCAGATATTGTTTAACAACACATCACTGTATCCATTTAAATGGCGTGGCAAATATTTGTGCTTTTACTGCGGCGAGGACATTCCAGATTACGAGGAATTAAAGAAACACACGAAATCGCATGGCGCCTGCTCTGACAGAGACAGAGCTATACGATTAGTCAAAGCAGCTGACGCTGAAGTCAAAATAGACGTGTCTGACGTCACTTGTGAGATTTGCAATAAGTCGTTCGCCAGTTTCGATGACATTGTACGCCATTTGAAACTTAAGCACGAATTGCCTTACGACACTGACGTTAAGCTGTCGCTAGCCATATACCGTTTGGTAGACTTACAGTGTTTGTTGTGTGAAGAGAAATTTGATTACTTTAACAAGCTTATCAAGCATGTTAACAATTCGCATCCCAGTGAAAGTTACGAATGTGCGTACTGTCTGCAAATGTTCAATAAGAAGAGGGATTTGGACGCTCACACGCGGATGCATCATAGAAAGGACTACAAATGCCTCAAGTGTTCCTTATCGTTCGCGTCATACGCTGCCTTCAAGAAACACAATACGAACTCCCATATTTCCACTTGCAATGTCTGCTTTAAAAGCTTCTCGTCGCTGAAGAAGAGATTGAAGCACATGAAGTTGGAACACGCGGACGAGATGCTGAAATGCGGTTTCTGTTCAAAAATAATGAGCACGAAGCAAAGTTTTCTGCGGCACGCGACCAAATGTAACTTGAAACGGTTCTCTGACAGTGAAGTCACCGTTGATGACGATGAAAGGAAACCGTCAGTTTTGCAGATAAGGAGTAATGTAGCTTGCGTGTTGAACATGTCAAGTGCTATACCGTTTAAGTACTTTATGAGTAGGTTTAGGTGTTTCTATTGTCCCAAAGACTTTAATGATTGTGCTGATTTGAGACAACACACGGTAACCGAACATCCCCACTGTGATATTAAGCTTAAAAGCATGCGATTGCGCAATAGGCACGACGGTTGTATTAAAGTAGATATCGCATCTCTATCCTGCAAGTTGTGTTTCGAACCGATGCAGAATTTGGACACTTTAATAGATCATCTTATTTCTAATCACAAAGCGCGATACGATAAGACCATTGACTGTAACATGCAACCTTACAAACTTGTAAAGGACAACTTTGCCTGTCCAATTTGCGGGGAGGTCTATAGGTACTTCAGTTCGTTGTTACGTCACGTAGGGCAGATCCATACTGATAATAAGTATATTTGCGTGTATTGTGGCAAACCGTTTAGGAATGTTTCGAATTTACGCGCCCATATATCCAGTAAACATAATTCTGCAGTTCATAAGTGCACTAAATGTGACTTAGAGTTTACGTCGAACAGTAATTTACAAACGCATTTGGGTAGCGCGCATGGGGCCAAAGTCATTCAGTGCGTGGAATGTCAAGAAAAGTTTATATCTAACTACAGGATGCAAAGGCATATGGTAACCGTTCATAGCTCCGGTCATAAATGTACGTATTGTGGAAAGTTGTTCACTAGGAATTCGCTAATGGTGAACCATGTGAGGCGGACGCATTTAAAGGAGAAAAATGTGCAGTGCTCGGTGTGTTTCGATAGGTTTTTCGACGGACAGCGTCTGAAGATACATATGGTGAAACACTACGGGGAGAGGAACTTCCATTGTGACGTTTGCGGGAAGAAATTCCTCTGGAAGAAGAATTTAAGGGGTCACATGGCGTCGCATATTAAGAATGCTAATCAGTTGGCCAGCTAACGGCTTTTGTGAAGATGACTGTTGATAATTGTATTAAGACTGGCCTTTTGTTTCTGTTGAGTGGATGGGATGATTATCCTTTGGTCAACATATTTAAATCTACGGGATGGTGAACTTAAAATCAACAATGACAAAAGAGATTATGAAAAAATATTTCTTAATTAAATTCTCGAAGTCCATGAAGATGGTAATGCAATTTGAACTGACGTGTCCCTCAAATAACCTTTAAAAGATTTACCAAACGTACACAATACTTGTTTAAATAACAATTGTGGCGTATAATAGTAAGACCTAATCGATGATTCATAACAATTGTGGCATATAATAGTAAAACCTAATCGATGATTCAAGAGGTACATTCACATGAAGAAAATTTCTTTGCAGATAAACTCGCGCAAAGCAAGTACGAGAGCTTCACCTCTCAGAAACGGAGGGAAAATTTGAAAATCCTCTTCAACAATACCTCCATTATACCGTTTAAATGGCGCGGCAAGTACCTGTGTTTTTACTGTGGCAAGATGTACGCTGATTATCCTGAATTTAGGAAGCATACCAAATCGCACGGTTACTGCTCCACGAAGGACCCTGCTCTGAAACTAATCAAACGAACTAACGACGAAGTCAAAATTGATATATCAATTATACATTGTGAGATTTGCAACGAACCGTTCACGTCTTCGGATGAAATTATTAACCACTTAATAGGCAAACATAGTCTAGAATATGACAAATCGGTACATATCCCATTCCAAGAGTATGCGCTAGAAACGTCTTGCTGTCAATTTTGTGGGGAGCAGTTCACCTATTTCGGGTATCTGATCATTCATATTAATAACAGTCATCCACTAAACTGTTTTACTTGTGATAACTGTGGACTTACCTTTAGTAAAAAAAGATATTTATGTTGCCACATACGACATAATCACCGACAAGGAGGCTATCCGTGCGACGAATGTCCTGACGTCTTCGAATCCCAAATGCTTTTAGATAAACACAAGAAAAACCTACATTTTAGACAGTGCAAAACTTGCCTTCTGCGAGTCGCATCGTACAGTTTATTGAAGAAACATAAACAGCTCGAGCACCCAGATAACAAATGCCCACATTGTATGAAGGAATATAAGTCCCGCCAAGGTCTGATGATGCATTTGCGTTCTTGTGAGGCCAAGGTTATAGTGAAGAGAGAACAACCGTCAATACTGCATCCATTAGAGATCACATTGGCGCCCAAAGAGAAAAAGATGCTCACGCAAAAAAGGCAGAACATTGTGACGATCCTGAACATGTCCACGGCGATACCGTTTAAGTTTTTTGCCAAGTTTTCCTGTTTTCATTGCTCGAAGAAGTTCACAGAGATCGATGAGGTGAAGGAGCATACTAACTCTGAACATCCCATTTGCGACTTGAAATCGAAATGCATAATGCGATGTAAAGGCGAACGGGCTACGGTTAAGATTGACGTGAATTCGCTGGCGTGTAAGGTTTGTCGTAAGCCGATGGAAGACTTGGACACTTTGATTGATCATTTGATCAGCGAGCATAAAACGAGCTACGACAAGACGGTGACCGGATGCTTCGAGCCATACAACATCATTAAGGACAACATCCCTTGCCCGCATTGCTCTAACGTCTTCCGATACTTCGCAACCCTCGTGAGGCACATCAATTCAGTGCACAGCAACAATAAATGGATCTGTGACTTCTGCGGTCGGACTTTCAGGAACGCTAACAATTTGAACGTTCACGTCAGTTACGCGCACACCGGCTCTTGTGACTGTTTAGTTTGCGGTCTTAAGTTCAAGAACCAGTTGTGTTTGGCGCGTCATAATGCGAAGGCGCACGACGTTAAGGATTTTAAATGTCCGAAATGTCCCGAGCAGTTTCAATCGCAATACCACAAGCAGAAGCATTTGATTCAGGTCCACGATATAGGCCACAAGTGTGGCTACTGCGGGCGTATGTTCACTAGGAACTCTTTCATGAAGGACCACGAAAGGAGAGTCCATTTGAAGGAGAAGGACGTAGCTTGCTCCCTCTGTGAAGAGAAATTCTTCGACAATCATCTGTTGAAGCTGCACATGGTCAAGCATTGTGGTGACAGGAAGTTCTGTTGCAATATTTGCGGGAAAACTTTCTTGAGGCGCAGCAATTTGAGCTGTCATATGGATATGCACAAGAAGTATGGGCATGTTAAAGCGGTTGAAGCGTAGACTGTTATTATTCTTTGTCAGAATCTTATCCTCTTTTCTGTTTAATTCTAGAAACTATTGATATTAGAAAATGTGTTTTATTTACAACTAGCGGCACGCTCCGGCTTCGCACGGGTGCAATACTGATACTAAATACACTACAGAAAAACTGTGAACGTTTATACATATAAACCCTCCTCTTCAATCACTCTATCTAGTAAACAAACCGCATCAAAATCCGTTGCGTAGTTTTAAAGATTTAAGCATACATAGGGATATAGGGACAGAGAAAAAGATACTTTGTTCTAAACTATGTAGTGATTTTTTCTGACATTTAATTTTGGAAAGAACTATTTGTTTATGTCTCGTGTATCGTTATAGTCACAGTAGTCTCACCTCGATATTACTTACAATGTTCATCTCTCGACTGTCTAATGAAGACTGAGCCTGCGGCTTATTGTACGCCGTCTTTATATAACACTCAGCCGCACGACAGATAATATATAGACGTCCTCTATAAAAGATAGTAACGTCCTCTTTC
>DWQL01001609.1:0-11100 GCA_018231265.1 Noctuana haematospila
CACACTAAACAGCAATAAGTGTATATTCCAGGAACTCCAAAAACTGATGGACGAAGCGAAAAAAGGAGTAATATATTTTAGCATGGGATCTAACCTCAAAAGCTCCGAAATGTCCGAAGCAATGAGAGATTCGCTGCTAGAAATGTTCGGTAAACTGGAACAGACGGTGCTATGGAAGTTTGAGGAAGATTTGGATAAGGTGCCGCAAAACGTACACCTTTTAAAATGGGCCCCGCAGCAAAGCATTTTCTGTAAGTCTGAATACAAAATAATTTAGTCTATTCAAACATTTTATCGATTTTTTTTGGAACTACCAGTCAGATTTAAAAAAAAGATTTGATTGTGAAATTTTTGAGAATTGTTTTACGCTGCACGGGCTCTAGCCTAGATTTCTATTTTGCTGGCTTCTTGATCGTCTCGTAACCGTCTCTCTCATTATTTACATTTATTTATATTTCTTTAGTAAACACTATTAGTACACATAATTAAGCATTAGTTTGTTATTTTATGTACAACATAACCAAATTCTTAAATGATACAGAGTCACATCATCGAAAAATCACTGACAATTTTAAATAAGCCGATTACCGAAACTGTCTAAATCATTTATTAAAACGCCAGTAACAGACAATTATGACTCTATTACCAGACGATTCCAATAGCAGACGTAATAATAATTATTTAAATGGATTTTGTATTGATAGTAAAATTCACATTACCTCTATTCTATTTCAGCACATCCTAATATTAAACTGTTTATCACACATGGAGGTCAGCTATCTACTACTGAAGCCATACATTTCGGGATACCAGTCGTTGGTATTCCAGTATTGGGTGATCAGCACGTAAATATGAAATCAGTAACTACTAAGGGCTTTGGTATCAATATAGAGCTAACGGAAGACTTGGCTAAATCCCTACAACCAGCTATACGCGAAATGTTGGCGAATCTCAGGTACGATGTATCAACAAACTTTTGTCTGATATAGCACGAAAAGGTGGATTAGATTTGAGTCCAAAAATTACACCAACGCTTTTTATTTCAGTTACAAAGAAAAAGCAAAAGAATTATCTAAATGGTACCATTCCCGTTTAAGAACACCTGGTGAGGAAATGGTTCACTGGATAGAGTATACGGTCGCCACCAAAGGAGCCCCACATCTACAGTCACCTGCCTTATATGTGCCCTGCTATCAGAAATTACATTTGGATATAATAGCCATATTGACAGTCGTGGTAACATTGCTTGTGATCTGTGTTAGGCGTTTGATGACTATCTGTAAAGGGAAAAAAGTACCGAAGAAAAAGAAAAACGAATAATATATAATTTATTAATAATTACTGTTTTTATTATATTGATAGTGATTGTCAATGACAAAATTAAACAGAAGCCATCAAAAGTGGACGAGGAAACCATGAAAGATCTTAGTAGTTTATTAAGTCACTTTATATCAGAACATTTGTCTATAGGTTTCGGTTATGTCAATTTCTGATCGACTTTTAGACTATATTCCAATTTCATAAATATACCCATTTCAACTGAACATAAAACATATCTTTAAAATGTTCCATTCAGATTACTTCTGAGACTAACTTCCATCAGAAATTTATTGGACCTTCTTTACATTAGATGATTTTATAATTTTTTTTTTAATATATTTCAAAAAACATTTGCTTGCAACAGTCAATAATATTATTACAATAATTGTGACCAGAGCGACGTCTAAATAGCATTTCTGGTACCATGGTACTATTAAAGTTATAGACCTAAGATGTGGAGCACCTTGAGTCCGCACCACGTGGTCCACCCAATGTACCATCTCTGACGCCGGGGGAACTGTCCTGTGGTGGTAAATAAAGGACTGGTGCTTGGCTGCTTGGGTATATCTGTAAACAGGAGAATTTATATAAATGAATTAGTGTTCAAGTAACAATACTTTTCGTAAATGTAAAAAAAAACAAACTTTTAATGATGTCCTTGTCTGAAATTATAAAAATTAAGTTAACACACGAGAATTACGCACTGCTGATGAACTTTTAGGCAGTTTGGCTAGCAATCAAAACACAAATTAATGTTTGTTGAAATAAAACAAAATTTAAGAAACAGTTGATTTATTTACGGAAAATGACTAATATTGCTTTGGACAAACTTATCTCATGTCTGATATTGCATATTTTAATTTGGTGTGTAACTGTTTCTAATACATATTTTTAATAGAGTCTGCTTACCTTTGATTCTGCAAAATATCGTTAATAGCCACGTTTAGATCTTCCGCCAGATTTTGTGAAAGATATATTGTCTTTGCCATTCCCTTCTCAGCTAATGTTTTGATATTTATGTTTTGATCAGCAAATATTGGTATGCCTATGAGAGGTACCCCGAAGTGGACGGCTTCCAAAGCTGACAGTTTGCCACCATGACTGATAAATAAGACACAGTTTGGGTGAGCTGGAAAAAGTCGATAGCATATTAGAAGTTGATTGTCTTGAGAAAGTCGGTATTATTATAGTACGCACAACAGATTAAAACATACACAGTAACATAAGAAAGTTAATTCAGATTTTTAGAATACATACCTAAAACGCTTTGCTGTGGAGCCCATGATGTTATGTGAATATTTTTGGCTCTATTAGGTAAATCTGTTTCAAATTTCCATAAGACCGTTTGTTTAAGTGCACCAAATATTTTCAATAATTTTTCCTTTATCTCAACCGGGATGTCTGTGCTTTTAAACTTGGAACCCATGCTGAAGTAAATAACACCTTTGGTAGAATTATCCATGAGGATTTGTAAATCCTGAAAAAAGATGAAGTGCGTAAAAATGTCATAAAATTACTGGTTAACGTTTACTCCAACATTTGCTAAGAAATATCGAGCTGGAACTAATTTACTGTAATTATAAACGTAGTAGGTATAAAACAAATTGTTTTAATTAAATGATATAAATACTCGTTATTATACCATTTAACAGTTGAGACATAATCTTAATTATTGGATTCTCGTATTAAGTACTTAAGTTAGCTATTTTCGTCAATTTAAATTTACGTCTTGTTCCTATATTATTAATTTACCTTTGGCAATGGCTCCGGGGTTTTCTGTATATGGTAGCCCCCTACTGCTTTATATGCTTCTGGTAGCTCTATCGCTTTTCCCACAGAAATATGCGAGTTTCCAAAAATAAGGGAGGCATTGTACCGCAAATCGTTGTACGAAGGCGCGATTCTGCCTCTTTTAGCTATAATTGGTGCTATCACTCCTTGATAGGCCTCATTTTCGATCGGTTGTATGTAACTGGAAAAAATTGATAAAAAGTTATGCTTCATTTAAATTGCAATATTTGTTAGTCGCTTTGTTTTGTTTAAATTATCCGTTGATCAATACTGTACAGACACGAAATATTTCAATAATAACCCGTTCTATAAGCCACCATGGTTTAACTGCTCTATCGTTTGGCATTTGTATGATTAAAAATTGTCACGAGATATTTTTATTTGCATTTATTTGGATAGGCAAGACTTGCCAATCCAACATAATATATAATATTTTTAATAATATAGGTACTTACAATTCTCTATACAGGTACAATGAAAATTGATCCCTTAAAGATTTGACGCGATCCAAAAAGGAAAATGGTGGTATATTATTAAAAACAATCATCGGAACGTAAGCAGGGTTTGTTATCGCACCAACCAAACCCAATATTAATGGATGGGGCTCCATAGATGAAAGCCAAATGTACGGACAACCAAACACAGCAGGAATTCTGAAACCATATACTATAAATTGTTAAAGAAGCTAAGCCATAATTAGTTTTTAGAAGTTGAATGGTAGACAAAGGCCTCTCTTAGTTAGCCACTCCATCCAAATCTGTGTGCTCTGAATTCAGCAGTTTTCCATTATTTTCATTAAGTGATTAAGTTATAAGTTCGTTTTTGTCGGAAGGCGAAACAAATAAGTAATTAGGATTCAATTTGAGTTTGAATTAAAGTGCGTTTAAGAATCTTACGTTGTTAGAAAACTTCACTGATATTTTCTGTAAGGTTTATAGTCAATTAGTCTTCCAATTTGGTTTTCTTATCTTTAAGTTTACCTAATAATTTTTCAATTGGAGAAGTGGAATGGAGCGTTATGTTGATTTGATTTCACTACTTGCCGACTACTTATTCACTGCAAAGGTCATACATACATGGCATAGATGGCATAGATTACGAGAACAGCAGTAGTAACCTACCCTGTAATATATTCTCCATAGAGCCATTCCAAGATAGCTAGATCGTAATGTTCATTGGGATCGCTTAGCAGTTTCTGAATATTTTCATGTTCGAAGATCTTTCTTTGTAGATTCGACATAATCAATGAAAACTCATGGACGTTATTTAAGTCAACTTCTCCATTGATGCTCGATTTTAAACTGTATCTGTCTTCTGTAAATTTAATAGGTAATATTATAAAGATCAATGAAATAGTTTATAGAGAATTATTTAGCATTGTTACTTAATAAAATAGATACTTAATGCAGTGATATATCACTAAGGTTTATTTAAATACTTACATATTAAGGAACACAGTAAAGACCGTAAGGAATCCTTTTATTTTAAAGAAAATATACCTGCCGAATAACTGAAAGTTACATAAAGCAGGTATTTTGTAATAGTGTTATTAAGAACAAACCTATTGGCATAGCCAGACTTATGTCGACCACAGTCAAATTTTTGTGTGGTAATAAAGATCCAGGTCCCCATGATATAAAAGTGATCTGCAAAAATAAAAGCTTGTATTGAAATATTAAATTTATTAAAAGTATATGTAATTAACTTTCGATACAACATATTTTATAT
The DNA here is from genome assembly GCA_018231265.1 of Noctuana haematospila. NCBI lineage: Eukaryota > Metazoa > Arthropoda > Insecta > Lepidoptera > Hesperiidae > Noctuana > Noctuana haematospila. Next base: position 4,840 of record DWQL01001609.1, read on the forward strand.
TAAAGAGTTTCGATTTAAAAATAGTAACCGCTTCTTGATTCAGATTATAGCTTCAAAAATACTTCTCTGAAAGGGTACCGGTACTTAGGATCTGAACAGCAAAGGGTTGATATAGTTAAAGCTAAAGTAGAAACCGGGAGCCTAATATTAATAAATAAAATAAGACAAGTTATGTTTTGATTAGTGATAAAATTACAGTTAAATTACGTCATGGCCAGCCTCCAATAGAAGATCCACACAGGAATTCCCAAGAATGGCATGACTCTTTCCTGGCATTGGGAAAACCACGACAATTCTATAAGTCTTACATAAGTTACACGACAGACACAGTAAAAGAAAATAAAAGTAAATTTTTAATACAGCCATTTTTTTAATAGCCAATTAATTAGAATAGTAACGACTTATACAGGTATACACGTTGTATAGGAGCCAAAATAATACACGACTGTTTAATACACATGATAATATTTATCAATCGTATTTGTACAAGTGCCAATAAATATCGATAAATTGTTAGCTTTTAGCAAACATCTTGTGTTCTGTACATCAGGAATAAATTATTCGCAATATTTTTTATATCTAACGTACCAACGAACTATCAAACAGGGCTACGTGTCTTTCACCAATTGAGGAAAGTCTGGATACGAATCTATGGTGGTCTATGCTGTTTTATATTAGAATATATTTTTGTAATGTATTTATACGGTAGATTATTTTTATTAAATACACTTATATCTACCTAAGATATCTAAGATCTTAAAAATAAATTAGGTATTTGTAGTTTAAAATTACGGATTCCTAAATAACATGATTGTAGGTACTTGGTTTCTTATCATGACAATAACATTAAGTATTACGTGTTCCGTTATCATGATAGTTTTTCAAATGATTTTACACGTAAAATAAGAAATAAGTAAGTCATACCTACCTACCACTTATTTTTAGTAACATTTATCTTATACATTACGAGATAATAAATATAGGAGGCATTAATAAATTGTACAAACATTGTCTTGTAAACAACATTGTTATCACTCGTTGTTTTCCGTTTACCTACTTAGGTACATTATCCGTAATGTAGCATGTAGGTAATGTGCCTACCTATGTAGTACGTAAAACTTAAAAAAATTTAAGGTACTTACATTAATTTTGTTAGGCGCTGTCTATGTGTTGTGATATTTGAGACAGATAAATGTTTTTGTCAAATGTTTACGTTCTTTAATCACTGCAATAAATTGTGTTAGAGTATGAAGGGGTGATAAGGATCCTGTATTTGTCTCTTTATGAATATAGCGCCATCTCTTAGCAAACACCGTAACTTTATCATGGTGCCGGCTAGCGCCGACTGAAAATGCTCAGAAAATGGTTGTTATGATTCATTAAAAGACCCATAGATGTCGATATTTCTGTAGGTTTTACACCTACCTATAACTTTCCAGGGTTGACTGCCAGAGAATGCAATTAAGCATTAAGTTAATCCTTCTAAAATCCTTACTTAAGGTGATGCAAAAAATAAATAAGCCGATACGAGAGAAAATAAGATAAAATACAAAATTGGTTAGGTATGTATTTTTTTTTATAATTAAAGGTTTTAAAGGTTTAAAGGTTTATTTATTTCATAAAGGTTTACATTACATTGTTATAGAGATGTTGGAATATCCTTGTAAGTATATAATATTACTTGTGTTAGGATTTTCCATACTGCCGTAGATTCCCATACATATAACTATAATATTTTATGTTGTAGTTTGTTTGTTTGTGATTGTGCGTGTGTGTTTGTACGTGTGTAAGTTAGTGAGTGTGTATATATGTGTGTGTGAGTGAATGTGTGGAGTGTGTGTGCCTGTGTATATATTATTATCTAGGTATAGAAGTGTTGAGTTCCTTACTAGGTAAATCAAAAATATTTATCCACCATAACGTATTGCTATACACTTGATGAATGAATGAATTTAAATAATACGGTGACATCAGCTTTGGGTGCCCTTTTAACTGAGATAGGCAGGAAAACGGTCAGCGGAAAAAAGCCCTTTAAACTCGTACAAAAAAGACATTATACTCACAAAACCACCCAGATTTATGTTCATGCGCATAGACTTGGTGGAATATAGGAAAGACAATATGATAGCGCCTAGGAGAAGCGTCGTTATAACTTTGCCAGCAACACCGCCGTTCCGATCGTAAATGATGCGTACCCCTGAAACAAAAAGAAATCTTTATTCTGGCCACTATCACCAGTACGACAATGCTCCACGCAATTATACTACACCAAATTTGCATTTAATTTGCAAATAAAAGTTAATACTTTGCTCTTAGGTAAATATTTTGTTCCATAGCTCTGGGATGAGAGCCTGGAGATCCGTAACACAGGCTGTCCTAGTACGGACTCGTCTCTCATAAAGCATTTTTGGCATGGAGGTAGATGTTATGACGTAGGCATCCGCTAAGAAAGGATTTTGATCAATTCTACCCCCAAGGGTATAAAATAGGGGATGAAAGTTTGTATGAAACTTTGTCAATTTTAAACCCAATGGTGCTAAGACTTGGCATGCATAAAGCTACTATGGCGTAGGCATCCCCTAAGAAAGGATTTTGATAAATTCCACCCCTAAGGGAATAAAATAGAGGATCAGAGTTTGTATAAATCTTCTTAGATTTTCGACTGATTGAACTGAAATTAAAGATTGGAGCTACTATGATGAAGACGTCCGCTTAAATAGGATTTTGATAAATTCAACCCCCATGGGTATAAAATAAGGGATGGTGGAGGATGTATAAAGTAAAGTCGCAAAAACTTATACCTAATTAAATTAATAATAATACTTCTTAAAGCGATCGAAGCCGCGGGCAAAAGCTAGTTAGGTATATTGATAGAACAATGTATGTCAGTCAGTAACTATGAACATATAAATCTGTACTACAGAAACTATACTATCATTAATCACGCCAAGGGCATCAATTTCCATTCACTACACGCTTCGCGTCTCACATTACTGTCATTATAATATCTTCCCTCTAAAATTTCGCTCTGTATTTGTCATTAGATACATCTAAACTACAAAGAGGCTTTTAGTGTATAATAACACTGAATTAAACATACTGTATTAACTACATATAATATATACACACTTGGTGCTAAATTTTCCAGTGGCTTTGAGATGCTGCTTAGATAAATATTGTTTCTTGATGCCTAGTCTGGGGCTGTGAGTGTGAAGCGTTATTAAAGCGGTAAGCATTAAATCCGCGGATATGCGGAAGCGCGCTGCGCCCCGCTGGTAGCTGGTAGCCCAAGCGATCACATTGTTAAGCAACGTCGGGCGCGGCCGGTACTCGGATGGGTGACCGCTAGAGGCAAATTTCATGCGCGCTTCCGTGGTTGGGAAGGCACGTTAAGCCTGTTCGGAGGCCCTTTGGGCGGTTTGACAACATCCGACACTTGTTGGCCACTAACCCGTTGTGGGAAGAGACCTGTGCCCACCAGTGGGTCAAAAAAAAAGGTTGAATGCAAGCATTAAATACAAGAACAATACAAAACTATAAGAAACTATAGTAAAACGTCTTCCAGTATGCATCCGCTAAAATAAACAATGAAACGACTAAAAGTCTCTAGTGCAAATAAAATATGGAGACGCCCTTTGAGTGGCGCAGTCCTCAAGGAATTTAATATCTTTGCGAAATATGGTTTTAAATTTTGAGGCTAACACTTTGCTTCCTTTTGTATGTCAAAGACAATTTATGGTTTGTGGCAGATTTTTTAAATATATTTTTTTATTAAATGTTGCTTACAGAGTTTTTGTTAACGTCCTTTATGTGTGTCCATTGCGTCCACGACACATGGAATCCTCGTGTCTGCTGCCTCATGAATCCTATTTTTCAACCGATTTAAAAAAAGTAGGAAGTTTATGTTTGTTACCTCGTAACTTTCGACGAGGTGAACGCATTTTGATGACTCTTTTTTAATTTGAAAGATGGTGCTTTCCTTGTGGTCCCATTTCAATTGGTCCAGTTCTGACAATGGCATCCATAAGAAAACCATTAAAGTTTGAAATTTTAAAATTTGCATTATTATTATAAATTTCGATGAGAGAATTTTGGTAAATTTTCTTGTGTGTATTGCACCCACGACACCGGAAATCCTCGTGTCTCGTGTCTCGTGAATCGGAAAGTGTGAGGCGAAATTTTTTTTAAATTAAAAAAAATTTAGTTCCTTCTTATTCCTTTAGGGGCGCTGCTAGTATAAACAAACTCGAAATCAAATTAAATTTGCACATGCACATGTTCTAAGACTTTGTATCGATTTAAAAAACCAACGTTATTATTTTCAAGGCTTTTCTGAGGCCGTTTTCTCAAGAAGCAAGGTGAGTCCATTCATTTCTATTTTAAGTAAAACGCTGTGCTGCGTTTTGAAAACGATATCTTAAGTGTGTAGCCTTGAGTGTGGTCGAATGGAAAATTCAAATTCAAATTCAAAAACTTTATTCATCATAAGGTACACGTATACACTGGATGAAACGCAAGTATGTTTACGAATTTACTCAGGAACTTACTGTAGAGACTGAAACTTGCGGGGTGTGTTCTTTGTACAATGTAGGCATCCGATAAGAAAGTATTTTCCGAAACTCAACCCCTAAGGGGGTGAAAAACGGGGGCAAAGTTTGTATGGTCCAACGTGATTCCTTGGTCCAATTAATAATGAAATCAACGACGACGAACCACTACAAAGTCGCGGGCATAAGCTAGTAATCTATATATCTTCCATCTATACTGATAATAAATCTGTAGAGAGTAGAGAGGTCACTTCTATACATGAAATATATTTCCAAAATAACTATCAGGAGGTAATTAGGGATCCATACTGATGCCAAAAATGCAAGCAAATTTTTGTCTGTCTGTCTGTATAACCGTTATAGGAACAATAACTACGCGACGGATTTTAACGAAACTTGGTATAATTGTTTTTCATACTCCTGAACTGGTTATAGTATACTTTTTTAACGCGGATGAAACCGCGGGGCACAGCTAGTATAATTATAAATTTTTTACTGTTATCGTAAAGCTTTCACTTGTAATTTTTCTAACAAAAGCACTACATGTGACAAATTCACTTCAAATCCCATATCTCCAGGCTACAAATTTTCTCAAGAGCTTTACCTCTTCACAATAAAAGATATTTCGGTACGGTCGGGTACAGATCGAGTCACTGTAAGTAATCTATTGTAGACAAGCCAAAGAAAAATTGTACCTCAAGTGGAATGGATTTGAAGGAAGTATTTCGTGAAGTATTTTCTTCATAATGAAACAATGACTGTCTGAGAATTCGCTTATACCTGCCTTCAACCCTTTTTATGTCTCACTGCTGGGCACGGGTCTCTCCCCACAACCGGGAAGGCTTGGAGCATACTCCACCACGCTGCTCCAATGCAGTTTGGTGGAAACCTACCTCTCTATTAGTTAGTAAATATCGTATATCATAGTATGACACAAATTTTATTATGGTTAATAGCTCCTTTTTTATCGTTTATGAGTAGGAAACGAGCATGCAAGCCGCCTAAGTAGTCACTACAAACCATGGACATCAATGGCCAACCTCAAATAGGAAAATCGTCCTATCTGAGATCATACGAGGAGGCGATGCTACTCATGAAAACTGAGATGGGCGCCTCAAATATAGTGTGTCCGGCAGCAACCCTCCCCAAACGAAACACAAGTACTTGCTAGAAGACTTGCTTCACGCTCTATCATATTTATACGTGAATCGATAACTTCAGATTTACGCTTTACGAGGAAAAGAGTTTCTAATTCTCTTACCTACTCTTCTTAGCCCTTCTTTTTTTTCCCTTCCTTTCTCTTTAAAGAAAGATCTTACTACAATTTTCCACTTTTACGTCGTGAAAAATCGCAACTACACAAAATAACTTAATCAACATTGAGCAAGTTACTATTTTCTATCGGAGAGAATATCGATTTATCCGCTTTAATCTGCGAAGCAATGTGCTAAGCAAATTAAGCTAGCTACAAAGGATTCATAAAATATGAATATTTTAACGTAACTTACCTCAACGTCGGATAGTAAGCGAATAGATAATAAACTATAACTCTCTTGAGAAATACATTTATGATGTACGGGTCAACATTACAAAATCTGTGCTCTAAGGCATATCTATAATAATAATATAAAGCTGAAGTGTTTGTTTGTTTGAACGCGCTAATCTTTGGAACTACGAGGCGGATTTGATAATAAACAATTTAGTGGAGATTATG
>DWQL01001610.1:0-11099 GCA_018231265.1 Noctuana haematospila
TGACGTACTTGAATATTATTTGAAATGTACATTGGAGCCTAATATTTTTGACAAGTGTTCCGTTTTGCGATTTAGACTGTGATTTAGGTTAGGTTTGTAGTTTATTTAGGTTTAGTTTGGTTATTTTAGGTTGGTTTTGCTTGCTTTTTTCAACCCACATAATCGATTGGCCCAAGCACGGTCCCGTGCCTCTGCAGATCAAATTAATATGAGCTTACATTCAATCTTACGTTACAACACCTTTATTCGCGGTGTACTATATGTACCTACGTAGGTATATATAGTGCATAGTTACTCCAATGTACTTACTCCAATCTCAATTGATTTGCTAATCAACTAGCCTAGCCTAGTGGTGGCTATTGGTGATGTGGGATGAGGTGTTTGCACGGTGCCGGTGACAAGAAGGCGCCATCGCGCCACCCGGCGACGTCGAGGCGCCGCGGCTCCTGCATTCCCAGGGTTGCCAAATATAGTTTCGAAAAAAAAATATGCTATGCACCAATTAAAATAAAACAGTTATAAATTAAAGTCATCGTAGACAAATTTTAATATTATATACCTATGCTTTTAAATTATTCAAATCAACAGGTAAGACGCTTATCTATAGCATTAGTAAGTAACCTCCACTTCACTGACTTCTACTACTTCATATTATTATCTATTGATTTTCAGATTTTCTCAAAACGACTACTAAACTAACGAAAACCATAAAATTGAAGACAATTTTCGCGAATAATAACCACCTGTGTAATAATTACCTATTACATTATGTTTTATTTCTCTTCTTTCCTTTCTTCTCAAATGTGTCTGAAATCATCCAACTTTGAATTGACTAGCGTGAGGGTCAAGAAGAAATATACTCGTAGTTCCAACAATAACTACTACTACTGTAACAAAAGGATCTTTAAACACTTAAATTAAAATATAGGACGTTCGCCAACCCTAACTCTTGCACTTTCTCCGTAATACGGACACGGACTTCTCCAGAAGGCGCTGCTCCGCACCGTTACGCAAATATTTACAGTCTGACACTACATACTCATTAAAACAAGTAACCACCCACTTGCGAATATCAAACTTGCTGCACCACAAACGGGTAAACGTCCGTCGCTCGCCTGGAAATTAATTTTCCTTTAGAAGCGAAATAAAAAGAAAATAATAGGAAACTGAACGAAAGGAACTGAACTGTACGAAAAGAATTTAAGAAATGTACCAAAACAGTTCAAAAATTCATTCGTGATATTCTTAATTTTATTGAAAAATAATCCCTCCGACAAAAGCTTATTAAGCTCTACGCTTAGGTACTAAGGTTCTTAGGTATGTAATTTATTCTTTCAAATTGCTCTGATATTTTTATATCGATCATACCAATAATTCACAAATCATACAAACTCAATTTCAGATTATAAAACTTATGAAAAAAATTCATGTTAGCTTTTGGCCCGTTAACCAAATATTATGTGGGATGGATGGAAAATAAATAAAAATGTTATAATATACATATTACAATTGAATTTAAGTTAATGGATAGCACATTCTAAACTTTAAATGAAATATACCTATATATCAGTCATAAGTCACTTCCGAAATAAGTTGTAAGTAGAAGGTAGCTTTGCAAAGTTTTCTTGTAGCTAACTGGCGTACCTACCTATAACTTACCGATTAATTCATATTTCACTCAAAGCTTTCGGAAGAAAGTCTTCTTAAAGGCGATTTCTTCAACTTTGTTACTACTTAGTCACTGGCAACAAACCAAACGATGCGATAAAAAGAAAATGTAGTAAGTGTGCAACAGTCTTGCAAAGTAACATTCCACAAAAAACAACTGTCATTAACCTTACCTGTTCTCCTTTATTTATTTTAGCTGGCAAAGGCTTAACTTGTTTCTCTCCCTCGTCTAGAAATAGATTTTAATTCCCTGGCGTAGAATCCTCTGTGATATCATTAGATTGGTATAATTTTGCAATAAAATAAAAAAACGGTTATTTGTATGAATCGTCTTTAATTTTTTTATAGGTATGTTGTTATTAATTACTATTCAAAGTGTGGCACAATGAACACACATTAACGCACTAATAACTCATCTAATATTATGTCCAATTGAGGTATGAGTATATAGGTATAAATATGATCTCAACAGAAACCTCCAATTGTTTGGTTTATACCTAGATGGTTTGTTTTTCAAATCTAGACATACATATATTATTACCTATGTTACATAAGAGTATATGCTTAGTATCTAATATCTATCTCGCTGTCGTGTAGCATATATATAATTTTTATGGCGAACAATGAAAACAGTTCAACAAAGGCCCTAGTTACCTTGCAATCAAATGAATTGTTCGTGACTGTTAACTGACGTCTGACGACAGCAGAGTGCACCAACTCATTATGTTACAATTTGGTTTTGTAGTAGATATACCTGTTGCAACAAAGTATTATCATATTTTTCTTTGTTACAAAAACATTTTACATAGGTATTGATACAGTTGTGCCATTATTAGAAACTTTTTCTTTCCCTATCGATTGTTTGTTTAGCAATGCCAAAGTCTTATGACAATAATATAGAAAAGAATAAAAACGAATATGAAGATTACCATTGAAATTAACCGAAGTTAAAATCGCAAAGCATGATGTACCTACGAGCTGATTTCTTGTTATGTTGTTGGTACGTTTCAGTACGTAGGTACCTACTATGGCAGTTCTCCTGGGTTACTATATTAACAAATTTCGTGTTTATAAAATTTTTGCAAAGCTTACGTAGAGTGATGAACTGACCTTCAAGTTCTTTAAGGAAAAACGTTGTTATATCTCTAGCAAAGTAATATTCTATAATCTCTGCCTCGATTCCCACTCATTAAGACATCTCACGATCCTCAAATCTCGATTTACTAATAGGTATTAGCGTGGAATTAATTTATTTTAATTATCTGGGTGAGAATATTGGCTAAGTTATTTGACGTCTTGACATATATCTTATCACACTAACTAGCTTTAGTCGCATCGCATAGGAAGTCAAAGAACTATTCATGTAAATAAAATGATGATTGATTTAAACATTTGGAGCAATAAACATCTTATTTAATTTCACAGTTTCACTCGCACCGCGGTCATTTATTTCGGCTGAACTAGTTTAGATCAAGTGCTCAATGTCGATAGGTGGCTTTCGCTTTTTTCCAGTCGCCTCAATTTCTTAGCTAGTTACTGATTGCCTAATAATGTCTCTGACAGTTTTTGTGCATCGTTAAATTTGTTGTGAGATTCTGTCTCTTCAACCTTTACTTATATTAATATTTTGTTACATGAAATGAAATTATTATTCTTCAGTTCTTAATTGCTTATAATAACAAAATTTATTGATTGTTTATATTAGAAAAATTATAGCTTCTAAGTACGTCGTAGGTATATTCCATGCAGAATCTGGAACACACCTACTTCTCACGAATGAATAAACTTGAAACTAAGCTATCTAATAGGTACCAGTCTATGGTCAGCGAGGCGTTGTTTGTAAACGTCAGTTCGATATTGACATTGTATTGGAAAGCCATCTTCCGCGAACAGGTTTTCAGGTTCCACGAGGCCGTATACTTGACTACGATATTGCGAATGTTTGCAGATATATAAGCCTAGTTTCCGCATAAGGCAGGATGAGCGACATTGAAAATGCGTCAAATATAAATATTGGCCTTGATTATATTACATTATCGTGGTTTTTTCTATGATCTGCAGAAGGTTGGATGAGCTATTAGTTTTTGCTTTTAAATTTAGATTAGACCATTATAATAAAACATACATAGAAGCAACGATATGCCTCTTATAATTTAAGTTTATGTTATCATACCTTACTTTAAAGCTGTTTTTAAACAAGAAAGTAAAAAACACATTTCTAGCCTAGAGTAAACTATTTTCGACTCAGGAGATCAGATTTCAGCACCTGATTTACCACAATGGATTTAGCGGGTATCTATTAAGTTTCTTTCGGGGAACCTCGGCAAAATCATTATATAAACGGGAGTGGTTAAAGGAGATAATCGTAACAAATGTCTACGCGAACCTATTACGTTTATCGCGCCCGCATAGCTGAAGAACTATTCTAGATAAACTAACAAACCAATAATATGGTTGCAAAATGCAATGTAGAATCTGTTGCTAATGAATTTGAGTCTCCAAATATATATGTTATTGAAATAGGTGTGTTGTACTAAGTATAAAAGTACAATCGTTATATTATTATGGTTATTTGATATAGAGTCCATGGTGCGTATTATTATCCTTTTTACTGCTAATGCTTCAACAATATTTGTACCTAGCAATGTTTGTGATAAGGAATTTAGGTTACGACCAAGATTTTATACTCCTTTTTTTCCTTGTCTGACACACTTTTAAGTGTCTGCTTTTGTTATTTACGATCAGCGGACAACTTATAGGTGAAGTAAGTTTAAGTCCCATTATTCCCACCTTCGCCTATATTGCTTTTTTTAACTTTAGTTTGGGTTATTATGAGTCAGTCGGTCGTCAAACATTGTCTTTCACAAATATGAACAGATGTATTTACTATTTAATGTTTACTTTAGTACTTACACACTTCTTAAATATTATTAAACTATTTTCATGATTAAAACGTTGTATTCCACTTAAATACTAAACTAAAATAATAAACAATCCAATGCTTAACACGAGTTCCATAAAGCCTCATTAAATTAAATTATACAGCATTTGCAATTGCATTTATTACAGGTTAGTAAATTTGACGTGCCTTTTGAGGTAGTCATGGAATAAGTACTTTCAGGCATCCTTTACCTACATGAAAACAAGACTAAGACTTACTTTAACTAGAAAAAGGTTAAAGTGCTGGGATTTCCTCTGCCTCTATTAACCTCACAGTAGTAACTTCGAGAACCTATCTGCATTAAGTTTTCAGAAAAAACTACTTAACATAAAAATCAACATTAATTTTTCAGACGCAGTTCCTGCGAGGCTGAATATCGCAATTTTGATGTTCTTCGCATGCTGGGTCAATTACATGATGAGGGTCAACATGAGCGTCAATATCATCGCGATGGTGCCCGATGACTCTTCCACCAGCTCGTTAGTATATATTTTTATTCTATGTTAGAGAGAGAGCATATGCTATATTTTTCTAATTTTTAGGTCTGTTCTTATTCTCCTTTCTATTTTCTACTACCATTCTGTCGATTTATTTTCAGTAGAAGTTAAGGATTATATTGTCCCACTAGTGGATTTGGCATCTATAGTTCTTATCTCGCAAGTACAAATCGTGCAGTTTTGTTCAAAAAATTATTTGCTTAAGTTTTCCTGTAACTCTTGTTAAACCTGATTTCGTAACAACCAAAAAAGAAGACGTACTCCTGCGTTTCGTCATTTACAAAATAAGAAGACAGTAACAATACATTAGTACCTACATGCCTAACAATTCTTGCTATGATGAAAAAAGAGAAAAAAACTACCGATCCTCGACACTGTTAGGAGATCCGAAATGCTTTTCGTTTTATTGCGACTCCAAACAGCTTATCGTAATAATTTTTGCCTTCAAATCTGACAACCTTGATAAATCCTGCGGTGTAACCTCTTCTTACTTTTTGCTCACACAATAATATGCTAAGATGCTGAGATGTTTTGTCTCTAACGATTCATGTTCACACAAGGCCAGTCTTTACCTTGTCGCAATAATTTTATTATCGGCCCAACGGCATTCTTAATATTGGTTTTATCGCACAGTATACGTGTCCAAATATTTCCTACGTTCACATAAATTGTTTTCGTGGTTTAAATACGTGTGAGAGTTTATTGCGCAAAATGTTGAAGAATTTACATAACTAAATTGAATTGTAACTATTCCTTCATTTAGGTATTAGATACTTAGGAGTTCCTAAGCTAGTTAGCAAGGCCAATTCTGTTCAGTGGTAGGTGCAAAGAAATCAGACTAGCTAATACACCACGCAGCACGCAATCTTTGGTCACGCGGTTGTAACAAAATGTAAAGCCAAGAGCTGATGGGTAATAAAAATGTGGTTCATTTTATAGATTCTGTGACGAATGGAAGAAAGGTAAATGTATCATGTCAAAAATGATAATTTACTCGGGACCAAAGTCAATAACAAAATTAGTACAGATTTAATAAAGATAAAATAAAGGTACCAACTACTGAAAAACATCCGTTCATTAATTTCTAATTAAGTACCGTATATTATATTGTTCAGGACAATATTATGTTCTCAAACAAATTTATTTTGGTAGTCTAATATTATCATAGTGTAGGGTTTTCCGTTTTATAATAGCCGCCTAGTCGGTTGGCTGCACGACTTAATTAGGTATTAATTTTTTGTGTAAACGTATGTATTTAAGTAGTTATATAATTTTTAATGACCATTTTTACAAATTTTTTACAAATTATTATTTTTATGAAGTTCAAACAGTGTTCCTTAATACACAAGGCGCCTAATATAATTATCCTTTAAATTTAACAATTTTTTGGACACAGCTTTTGACCAACGGCTGCATTGGTTTCATCTCAAGGAAGTTATTAGCTCTTATTGATTCATTCTCTATCTACAGGGATTTGTTATGAACTTCTCCTGGTCAATATAAGAGTATCTCATGGCGTCGGACCGACCGCTCCCCTTATAATACGAATCACTGATATAACGTACTAATACAGTATTGTAAAATACAAAACCAAAAAAATAATGTTAGATGGGTTTGTTAGTTTGCCACAATGCCAGAGTCTATGAATGAACATGAGGATAAACGATAGCAAAAAATAAATTAGAGGCCAAAAATAAGAATTAAGTAAGTAATCAGCACACACACACAGCGCAACACGTGACTGGTCGCAGGAACCAGTCGAAGAAACATCTCACATCAATTTGATACACATGCTATCGGTTTTCATCTGAATCAAATTTCACTCGGTAGGTAGTGGGTCTACCTACTTATAATAATGTAATAATATTACACAAGGCATAATCGACGAGGTTGTTTAATATGTAAATGAAAAAGCTTGGTAATTTTTTTAATGTCTTTGGATTGCCCTAAATTTTTTAAATAGTCGGTATATGAGTTATCTTATAGAACTAACCAGACTATTGAGTGCATGCTATCGTTGCGTGTCTTAGTTTAAATCTATTTTTACTTGATGAAAACACAGTAACAAATGTATTTCTTGCTAGTATGTATGAACTTGGTCCTTCCGTTAACTACCTATTCGGCGTTCGTTGCAACGGTATATACCTGCTATATGGACATAAGGATAAGTGAAATATTTATTTCAAATTTTGCAATATAATACGCATGTCTAATGTAAGTTATGTAAGTGACGTGATACGAGTATGGCGTTACAAACAATTCATATATGTATGTCTATTGTTATTCACAGAGTGAAAAGCGAATGCATGGCGATAGCCAACAACGATAGTTTGTTATATAACGAGACCACAACACCGATGACAAAGAAACAATTGCGACAGGTAAATATTGAACAATATTCTCTAAAACCTATATGTAAATACTAAATGAAGTAAAGAGAATATTAAATGAGTGGTACTAAGTGGTACTGATTTTAAAAAAGAGGCCACTCAATAGAAAGAAGTAAAAAATATTGAAAATATTCAATGAATGGTACTCTCCATACGTATGTAGATAGAGTGCAGTAAATCTATAGATAGACAATGTTTTGTGTTTGCTAAGCTGCTTCGGTTTCTTGGTAAGTTATACATTTACACATCAGTAATGGTAACCGTTTACTAATTTGTCTCATTTAGGCGAGGTTCGAGATAAGCTAGAGAAGATATTTCTTCGTCTACGTCATTATGACGTGTATACAAAGGAAAGGAAATTATACGCATAGTTAATTTGTTCAATGAACGACCTTATGGAAAACAAAGGCGAAGGTTTCTAATAAAACAAGAAATTACACGAAAGTGTTTGTCGGTTAATTTCATTATTTACACTAAAGGCAAGTAAAAAGGCAGCTGCATGGAAAATAAAATTAATATAAGTACAAGGTTTTTACAATGCGCTACGAGCGCTAAAGCCGAGGAATCTAGTAACAACATTTATATTTTTCTTATGATATAATTGGAGCAGTTGAACATTCTTAGATAACGTATCGATAGCGAAAAATAGAGAAAAATGCCAGGACTAAAATAAGGAAGATATAAAATTAATAAGGATTAAGATGTAGGAGTATGTATTATTATTATTTGGATGGACGGGGACGGGTCCTAACCCAACAGCCTCTGCTACCAATCTTGATCTACTTATTGAGGGGTATAGGGTAACTTAAATAATAAAATAAAGCATAAAATAGGGAAGAATGACAATAGAGAATGAAATACAAATGATTATCTGTAGGTTTTAAATAAATCTTGATTAGTTTTCAAGGAGTAAGTACTTAGGTACAATTTAATTCATTTTTAACAGGTTTAAAAAATGAGGTAACGTGTAATTTGATATTGTTTTTCAGCCAGAAGGGGTGGTAACATTTACATGGACGGCTCAACAGCAGGCCTACGTATTGTCCGGCTATTTCTGGGGTTACGCGATAACATGTCTGATCGGCGGTACCGCCGCGGAGATGATTGGGCCTCGCCTGTTGGTGTTCTCGACGATGATGCTTAGTGCACTGCTGACGACCCTGAGTCCTCAAGCTGCGAGAATCCATTACATGGTGCTTGTTGGGGTCCGATTCATCATTGGATTAGCTGCGGTATGTATCTTTTTCTAACTAATTCTTTTTTATTTTAATGTATTTTCTGTGATTAAGTCGCATTCATTGGTGAATTTTGATTATTGTCTCGTACCTAAGTAATATTAAAATAAAAATCTCGGTATACGGACTTGGTATTCATATTATTATGTGTGGCAAAATTACAGCAATAAATTTGTCTTTTCACATCATGAAATTTTGCTTTTTTGATCTTATCAACATAGACGTAATGTAAGTAAAAATCAATTGATTGACGGACTATAAATAATCGGATATACATTATGTAAGTGGCGACACGGTAAGTGGGCATCGTATGACGTACGTTTGTGACAAGTGACATTTTTATCGTCGGACTTTGAACAATAGATTAGAGTAATTCTACCGCCAAAAGTATCTCTATATTTATTCTTTTGATATCGTCAACTAGAAGATATAGGAGTGAAAGAGATTTAGTTATGTAAATATTATTGTTATTGTTTTAGGGTTTCTTGTTTCCCGCTTTGCATGCGTTGGTAGCGCACTGGGCGCCACCTGCAGAGAAGGGAAAGTTCGTGAGCGCATTGCTAGGTGGCGCTATCGGCACTGTGGTGACGTGGTCTCTTACTGGACCTCTTATTGAAAAATTTGGATGGGACTACGCATTTTATGTACCAGGTATTAGTTTACCATTTTATTTAACAAATAACCAATTGAATGCTTATTGCAATGAACAGAGTTGCACAGAGATGGAATATGTACGTAACCATAAAATGTAGCCTCTACCTTTAGTGTCCTATAAAACTTAACACCAGTATTAAAGATTTCATATGTACGAAGTTGCTGATTTCTACTTAGGTTCGATTCTTTTGCAAATGTATTACTATTCATGGAATTTATTAAAATGTGTTCTGTTATTGTTTTTAGGTCTTATTGCCTTCCTTTGGTGTGGGGCTTGGTGGTTCCTTGTATATGACTCGCCAGTCCAACACCCTCGGATATCTGATGAAGAAAAGAAATACATCCTAGAGGCCATCGGTGACAAAGTTCAACACAAGACTGAAAATAAGGTTTGTAAAGAAATTGTTAAACACATTTTCTTGTTTTGTTTAGTCTTTTGTTGTCTACATAATTATGATTGCTCTCTGATCTGTTGATTAATGTTTTATTATACATGCCCCTAGATTACTTCTATTGTTCAGAATTGCATGGTTCAAATAGCTACGGTATTGATAATTCAAATTAGAAACACATATATTTCTTTAGGAATTGCTGCAATTATTGTTTTTGTTTAATTCTATAAGGTCATGTAATTTATTAATCTTTCCGCAAGTAGATCAACCCACAATTAGTTTTACATTTTAACCATAATTACGATGAAATATTTTTAGCTACGTTGTTTATTAATTGTTCTATTTTAGATTGTACCGCCATTTAGGAGCATTTTGACATCGTTCCCGTTCCTGGCTATGGTGATCCTTCACTATGGTAGCAACTGGGGGCTATATTTCGTCATGACAGCCGCTCCCAAGTTCGTGTCCAGCGCTCTTGGATTCAACTTAAGTTCCACTGGGACTTTGTCATCACTGCCGTATTTGGCTAGAATGATCTTCTCCCTTATCTTTGGAGCCATTGGAGACAGGTATGAAGCGTTGTCAAAGGAGGAAACATGTAACCGATTTTAAATAGCTATTTAACTTCCTGTTCTGAATGCTTCAGTTTTTTAAATTACTGAACGTTTTGCTGTTAGCATTAGCTTAAAGTATTTTAATTGATGGTCATTTTACAGAATCGTGAAACGGAACGTCGTTTCAACAACGTTTATGAGGAAATTCTTCTGTCTATTCTCCCACGTGATTCCCGGTCTGCTGCTCATCGGACTGGGCTATACTGGCTGCGCGCCGATCCTCTCTGTAGCCCTCATCACCTTTTCCATGGGGTCCAACGGTGCTGCCACTCTCACCAATTTAGTCAACCACCAGGACTTGGCACCGAACTATGCGGGAACTTTGTACGGTATCGCTAACGGCATTGGAAACACCGCTGGCTTTATAACTCCTTTAGTTACTGCACACTTCACCAAAAATGGGGTAAGTGATTTCGTAACACAGTAATAACAACTGTAATAATAGTAATAACAGCTGTAGGAATAATGTACAAAATTATCGTCACGGCAATAACTTAATAGTCCTGTTTCGGATATCGGAATTAATCTACGAATTGTTCGTACATTTTCATAGAATCACTTTTCAAATTAAATGTATATAAATACCTTATTAGTTTATTATGCCTTTACCTACTCTATATAACAGGACATAATGAGTTTTATATAAGTCTGTAATTAATAATAGTTACGTATGTTTAATTCAAGTGTGTAAGACAAAGTATCGAGTGG
>DWQL01001611.1:0-11093 GCA_018231265.1 Noctuana haematospila
AGTAATTTATTTATTTGAAACTCATTTTGATTGTCAAAGCGATTCAAATTGCTTATTTTTGTTAACGTTTTGTTGATTTTAATTCCTTTTCAGTGTACATCGACGCTGGTATTGGAATCACTAATCCGGTGAAGCTGACCTTCGTGACCAGCGGCAACTCCTTTGAAAGGTCATGGAAATTGAAAGTTACTCAGATTCCTTGCAGTACTATTTATAAAGGTGAGACATCTGAATTAGTTAGCTAATGTTAATCTACGTTTTGCTCGTGCTTAGCACGATGTTATGCAGGCTCTGTCATTGTTAGGAGCAACTTACCTAATAGTCTCCAAAATCTTTGTATTCGGTTCGTATTTGGGCTTCGCAAATACACATAATTTTGTTATAATTTAGTAGTCAGCGTAGTGGAGTATATCTATTTCAGGCCTCTCCAGTGGGGAGAGACCCGTGCCCAGCCATAGGCCATAAAAAGGGTTGCTAACAAAACTGTATATTTTATTAATTCTCTTGAAAGGCTGAATTAAGTATTGTGGAAATGTTAAGTATAATGCGTCAAGTCGTTGAAGTGCACTCAGCTCATAGTGGAGCAGCTTTTAGTCGCTCCGGCGGACGTCAGAGGAATTTTAGTTACACGTGAAATTAAATTATACGAACATTTTCTTCTTTAATAAAGATAATATCTTTCGAGAAAATTACGTACTCACTGCTACTACGATGTGGAAAGTTTTATTAGATAGAAGGGAGTAAAAAAATATATTTGAATAGGGTACAATTATTTGCTTTGAATCTCATGCAGTATCCCTAACATAATTATCTTATAAAGAAAGTTTTATAAGCTATCTGACACTGTCCTGACCTGGCTAGCCAAAAAGTGAAATCACTCAGGTTATTTTCAAAATGCCTCTGATGTATTACAAATAAGAGTTTAAGTATGAGAGCTAGAGGTAGGTATATGTTTTGGAAAAGTCTGTTTCAAATGGTGGTAATTATTAGGAGACACTTCATTAGGTATAAAAGCCGATTGTGAGTTAAAATGATTCATTTTTAAAGTATCAAATACTAGTTGCTATTCTTTTACAGCGGATGAAGGCTGCCTCCAATATTACACAGGAGTGTCCGGCCAACTTCGGTCTTTTAACTACGACCCAGTTTCTGGTCTACAATTGAGCAACCAAGACTACGGAATTTGCATACGAATGGAAAGAAACTTTTGCGGGATACAATACACTGTCTGTACTGATTCAGGTATATTATGTCCTAACTTTTATCCCGAACTTTGTCTGCTTGGAATAATTTTATCAATTAAACAATTTTAATAAAATGACATTTATCATAACGGATTATTCGTGTATAAATTTTTAAATAAGGTTAAAATAGTCTACCGTTAATAATGATGTCTCTTTCTTTCTTTATTGTTTACTCTATTTTCAGTTAACAACCGCTCGCGTGCATTCACTTTGAGTGGTAATAGTAACGGACCAGTCAACTCTATGATCGGATCTGGTGCTGGACCAAACAATTGTGCCAATGATTGGTTGCTGGTACCTTGTGCGGCCAACGTTGGGCGAATACAACCGGCACAAGCGTTATGCACAGACAGGATATGCGGTGGCACTTTTTCAGCGGATCTGTCGATGCAATCGTCTCCAGTGTTGAGTAAGTAATAAATAAGTATATTATTTTTAGTTTTTTGAAAATACCTACTGAATCTCAATTAGGATTAAATTTTTCATTCCCTGTTATTGTTTTATAGTTGCAACACTAGAAATGTCAAACAGCTCTCCCTAATTGAAAAATAGATTAAACGATTGTTTTAAACAAATTCAGATTCAGTAACCGTCATCTATAAGTAATTTGTACTTGTCTTTCCTGTTTTACTAAACAATAGTTACGAGTACTAACTAGCTTAGTAGTTTAGTAGATACCTAATTATCTAGAAGCAATTATATCGCGGACACAATGCACCCTAGGGCATATGACATTTTAATAACATTGAAACTCACATTACCATGTTGCTACGCAATTTATAATTATAACTCACTTAATTAAAATACGAAGGACGATCAAGTCACTTCCACCGCACACACCTAAATAACGACTATTGATATTACGTATTAAACTTAACCTTTAGTACTTTTAGCGACATGAATTTGTTTATTCCATGGAGAGTTGCATAATCAATACATAAAAGTAGGCAATGTGCTCGTTGGGATATTGTTTTTTGTTTCAGTTTCGTCCTCAGTAATTCAGTTCGATCCTCTATTCTTCTCTATAATTATTTACGAAACTACTAGTCCTACTTCGATTCCCAACGGAGCAAAAGTTAAAATTATGAATTTAGATTACTGTTCCTGGTCTGGGTATTTGTGCAATTATTGTCTTAGTGTGTGACCATGGCACCCACGATACAGAGAATTCTCGAGTAGAGCTATAAGCGTGAGGCTTGGGTGTGAGGTGATGTTTAATTTCCTTTTCAATATAACTAAAATACGGGTCACACGTCGATACAGCCATCCGTTTTCAGCATCCGGCTTTCAATATGTCAATATATTAAATGTACTCGTATTTAAAACCTTCAGTTGACATCTTTTTTGACTTCACTATTTAAAATGCCTATTAACCATGTCTGTCCTTAAAGTTTGTCACTTCAAATATGTGACTAATCCACTTAGGTTCTATGAGAATAGTCATGCCTAAATTGAGACAATAAACGCCAAGACAACAATACTTAGCAATTAGAGCTTGATGTATTTCGTAGGTTTGCAAGTGATATTTATTTTTGTTTCTTTTTTCAATCAACAGGTACAGTGAAACCGTTTCGGCTTTGGTTCCACGCAGACAACGTGGAAGCTCCTACAGACATTGATAACAGAGGATTTTGTCTGAACTACGTGCAGCAACCATGCACTAACAATGTCATTTAGATATTTTATAAGTACTTTTTGAATATCTAATTATAAAATTTTAATATGTTAATAAAATTAAAGTATGTATAGTTTTTACTAACTATGTTTTTCCTATTCCCTCAACCGACGCAAGCCTGCAAGACTGCAAGCCGACGAATTCAAAACGATTCATTTGTAAAAATTAGATTTCTTTGCTATTACCTACTAGTGTAACAATTGTAAAATTTGCTAGAGCTTACCTTTTATGTCAATAGTGCATGCTACATGTATATCATGAAATTTATTGAATGTATAAAATTATAGGACACAACATTATTTATTACGAATCTGATTAAATGGCTTTTTGCTTGATTGTATTATCTAATGTATATTTATTTTCAATTCAATACGCATTTTAATACAAAACAATTACAATGCAGGTAATGAAAGCAAATATATCATTTTTCCATTACAAAATATGTAAGTATCAGTAATATTAGAATACAAATACAATTTATGTCATCCCTTTTGATGACATATAAAATTTACTTAGAAATATAATAATTAATATAGTCATCTTTACACAACTTTCATCAATTATTCATAATTAATATGGCTACTCCCTGTAACTTTTGCGGCTTATATAGAAATTCCGCGCAAACTCCCTAGCGTTTTATTTAAGCGAGTCCCATCCTTATCTGGTGTACGAATCTACAGCCTCTTGACAGTAACCCGCCGACCATCGCTCTAGACAGACGTTGTTAGAGTTGATAATATATGGCGCGATATTCCGATTCCACTACAATGGTGATAAACGAACCCCCGCGTAAGTATTAATTAATAACCAAACAGTATTTACGGCTTTTCCTATTAATCGACATTCGCTCGTAATCCAATGTCGGAGTTCGATTTGTCACGTTTCACAATTCCCATATAAATTTTAAATGACTTTATACAACTGACCATGAAGTGCTCGATAGTCGCCAGTAAATGACCATCGTCTGGTACGCATAGCATTATTACAAAAGCTATCGGAAGTTTTAAATTCACTATGACAATGATGTTTGAGATGTCGAGCCGCCAACAGCTTTACCCAACTTTACAACAAAGTATGTGATTTAAAAAACAATCTTCGTAACGTTTATTCAGTTGTAATTTAATGAAGACAGTGTGAGGAAATTTATTTTGTTTGTTTTAGCCGTCGAAGAAAACGTCGACTCCGAATCCAAGACCTGTGGGAAAATTCTTGTGGTGCTTTCTTGGATACTGGTCATATTTACTATGCCATTCTCGTTGTTTATTTGCTTCAAGGTAAGTTCACTCTTCATGATATTTATTAAGAAAAGTTACCTTTAGAATTTATTAGTCATTTATAGGAATAAACATTTACCTACACAACCTTCACTCTTCCTGCTATGGAGTTTAGAATTTACAGGAGATCTCGATAGTATAATAATTAATAACAGAGAAATTTTGTTAGTTCTACAAGTACAATACCTCAACAAAATAAAGATTATAAAAAAGGGATGTATTGTGCTAAAAATAAAAATTAATAAATATAATACCACAAACAAGTGCACGGATTTCAATTGTGTTTTATTAAACGTATGAGCTACATAGCGTGACGTGAAAATTAAATTACGGAATGCTGTTCACTTTCAAGTACAAGTCATACATGGGAAAAGAGGAAATAAATGTATATATTTATATAATTACCCGCGTTTTTCGTTTGTTCTTAGACTACTATCATATTTAAGTGAGTGAGTTTATTTATTGTTTTAGTTTTTTTTTAATATGCAATAAAGAGTCTTAAAGTACAGTATATTATATACCTTATCGTACTTTACGTACATAGTTTTCTGTACCTCGTCCCTAGTACGACATTTTCTTATGTTTTTGTATGAAAGGACCCAATTACGTACTGATACTACTGATAGAGCAATTAGGTACTCTGTTCACGTAAAAACCATTCAAACATACCTCCTACTGTATCTTGGTTATCTGGAAACCTTTACTCACTCTAAAATAACTGTATGAAGAACAAATCCGTTAGGGTATTTTTACATAAGACCCGAACAGATGTCCTTTGAGTTTTATTATGATATTATTCTTATTCAATATTATTCTTCTTACTCTTATTAAAGTATTTGAGTGCCGCTACAGTAAAATGTTATGTTCGTCACAAATTAATGGGCCATTACGTTGCCAGGCTCCAAAGACTTTTCATCATTAAAACGTCAAGCTGACTAAGTTATTTCAAAGCTCGCTAAAGTGTTACTATGTAATTTTAGACGTACAGCGAAGTTCGTTTTCTTGAGATTTCTCGAGTTGAGCTAACGAATCAACTTTCTAGACTCGTTTCAGTTCTGAGTAAAAAATTAGTTTCTTATTTAAATACATTGACATGAGAAAAATTCGCTGTACAGTTAAAGAGAAATAAATTAATCAACCTTTTTTTATTTTATATTTACCAACAAAGTAAATAATGCCATGACGCGTAAATTAATTAAAACTTTATTAGTTTTTGTAAGCCATTGATTTGTCAAACAATTTTTCTACTGATTGATATGTTGAAAAGAAATGGATAACATAGCAATGTATGAGATACAGCGATATACATATAGCAGTGGCCTGAGCCGTTGCGGAAAACCATTACGAAATAGGTCATTGTGTAATGATAGTGATGCATATTCCATACACATGGCACATAGGCTTCGCTTGCCAGCGTATCGCGGTATGGGCAATTGAAATTTTTGGCGAATGTGTGGCTTCTTTCATATGTAACCCACTACTGAGTTATCTATCTTCTTTTTGTTAAAACTTGTTGGATGACACCATGGATGATAACTGCTACCTTATTGCTGGGCCCTTACTATGCTATTTTACTAACAATGGCTTGTCAATGGTCTAGTAATCTAGCGTTGGAATGACGAACAGCATCGTGATATGAATAATTATTTACACAAATTTTCAGTTCACCTTAACTTCCATTATTATTAATTTTTCATTGTTTATATGCAAACGATTTGAGCTTAGATAACAGTGTGGCGAGATTATGCAATTTGTACGTGGCGTTATTACATGTTTTGTTGTATCGAAATTTATGTCCTGAGCCTTTATTTGTCGTTGTTGAACCTTGGTTTTAACGTGTCCATAAATAAAAGGCAAACATTAAATATAGGTACCTAAGTATACAATTCTACGAGGAGACAAAGCTGTATAGTCTATCATGGATCACAGCTTCAAAGCAACCAAATAATGTGTTAATTAGTAAATGGTATATAGTACAGTTTAAAAATTTTCCATAGTTTACAAACTCTAATCATGAGTATAAACTATATAATATGCAGCAATAAGTCCAGCAAAATATTATTCACACCTTTACTTATTAGAAGTCTTAAGTTGAAAGCACTTTTTGCTTTGTGTTCCAAAAGAATATACGAGATTCTTTGACGGAGAGGTAATGAGTTTTTTTGGGTGGAAATAATTAGAAAAATCTTTAGACATCACTACAAGTACAGAGACAAAGGAAAGTTCATTCTTGACCCGCCGACCTTATTGAACTAGCTGCTAGTCAACTACACTATTAAAATACGTAATTTAAATTTAGCGTAGAACAAGCTACGAGCTACGGGCTACGGAGAGCTACGAGTATGCGTGCAACATCTACGAGTATTTAGAAATCTTTCTTGAATCAATTGAATGAAACGAACGACAGATTGAACAACACCGGCCACAATACTAAAGTAGCTACGACATAAGTGGATGCAAATTATACGAAATATCTCTACTCTGTGTATTATTATAGGATGACGGGGATAGGTCTTCATCTAGTAGCCACTGCGACTAATACTAATATATTGTAGCTAACTACAGTTGTTAAATCTGTTTCCCAAAGCATACTGTCTAAAAAACCGTATGATGGACATTGGTTCTAGCATCTTAACATTGCAAGGACAGACTGCTGTCTAGTATACGACTACAAGTTAAAGCGACACCGACACGAATCCTACCAATATTATAAACGCAAAAGTATGAATGATGGATGGATGTTTGTTACTCTTTCACGTAAAAACTTCTGAACGGATTTTAATGAAACTTTACAATAATATAGCTTATGCATCAGAATAACACATAGGTTACAATTTATAAAGATATTGCGTGAATTGCTCGAAATACTAATCCTGTGTAGACGAAGTTACAGGCACCAGCTAGTAATTTCATAAAATTAGAACGTAGTCGGTGTCCTAGTGAAGTCCTAGTCCTAGTGAAGTGAAGAACCCATTGGCTGTAGCTATTGAACAGTGTAACCTTAATCTCGTCAGTACATTGGCAAATTTATGGGACTCACCCACGCTTGAAAAACATCTATAGCACTACTTTATCCCGTTCACCGCCCAGGTTATACCTTAGGTCATCTGAAACCCAGTGACCTGTATACATAAAGCGATCCACTCTTTTCAAAGAGGTGGTTGCAAACGAACAGGTACCTAAAGTTTTAAATCAACTATTCGACCGAGAATCAAAGTTGTTAGAAAACAGGAAAAAGGTCATTTAAATATTTTAATGTAGTATATTATAGTAGTGAAGATAATTTTTAATTATGAGGTTGTCTGCAAGTTTGCTGTTGTAGTGATAAGGTTGCCTAATGTACCTACTTCTTTTTTCTATTTAAGTGTATATTATTTTTGGTTTACAATAAAGAGGATTTTATTGTTGTCATAATATTTGTTACAGTAATTATAGTAGTTGTGTACCTTTACAGCGTTAGTAAAGTTTTTCAGTTAACTCTATGATTCACTAATAAGATCATTTCATAGAAGAACCGAAAAAGCACTTAAGCCACGTCCTGACATATGTGTTCATAACATCACATACGTGTATAGCTATCCACATTCAATCCTAAGTAGGAGTAAAATCTTGTATGAGAATGTAATGCCATGCCTGACTCATTTCTGTTCTTACGTCCTGACGCCTTTCAATCTACAAAATATGTATTACATTAGTGAAAAGCAACTAAATTATTTGAGCTAAATATACTCGTACCATCGCGCTATAGACGCGCGCATAATATATTGACTGTTCGGCAGGCCTTTGTAATGAAAGAGTGATTTATTCGGCGTAGGCAGAAATATCGGCTACAGGATATTTGTACGTGTCTCTGTCTACATGCACAACATGATTCCGTCCGACGCATATTCTGTGACTGAAATACCAAATTATTTTGCGTTTCCTCACTCGAACATTAAAATAATAAGATCGATATTGGATTATTACGAGAACTCTGCAAAGCATCTGATTTTATCACTGTGATTATCTATACTAATAATATAGTTTGTTTGATTGTTTGTTTGAACGCGCTAATCTCAGGAACTACTGCACCGATTTCAAAAATTATTTTA
Source organism: Noctuana haematospila (assembly GCA_018231265.1). Taxonomy (NCBI): domain Eukaryota; kingdom Metazoa; phylum Arthropoda; class Insecta; order Lepidoptera; family Hesperiidae; genus Noctuana; species Noctuana haematospila. Next base: position 8,285 of record DWQL01001611.1, read on the forward strand.
GTGTAAGATAAGTCAATTTATTAAGCGTTACGTTGCAATTCTAAATGCGGGTGAAACCCGGGGCACAGTTAGTATATTATATATATGTAGTATGCCTATTACCTAATTCTACTATTACTAAAAACTGGTTAAATGAGATAAGATTCCCCTCTCCCCAACCTTCACCCCTCCTGGAATAAAAATTGTTAAGATTTCCCGTGACTGAACTAAATCTGACGGCTATAGGTAATACCACGATGTTTAAAAAGTAATTTTTCTGCAGGTTGTCCAAGAGTACGAGAGGGCTGTAATTTTTCGCCTCGGGCGTTTATTGTCTGGGGGAGCCAAAGGACCCGGTATGTTGCTTTAATATTTGATCAATGTCTCATAATTATGTCCTAACTCAGCCATATAAAACATTACATACGTCGTATAGAAAAGACACAAATACAGACATACAATAAATATATTATTTGTATTCATTATTGTGTTTCCGTGACTAATTCCCAAAAGCGATCAGAAGTTTTTGTTCGAGAGATTTAATCGACTGTCAGCAGTGGTAAGTACTTACAACAGTTACCAACGACTCTGGTAATAAATTCTGGCGACACGAGGGAATCTTAAGTGAAACTTTACACTGCTCCGTAGCACCAAGAGTTTGTAAACATTAATTTCAATTCAAAGCACTAATTCAACAACACAGTAATTGGATTTATAATGAGAAATGAATTCTGAATAATCTGATTTAAAATACTAAAGTCTTTTGTACAAAATTATGATGTACCAACTTTTAAATTACTATCTTATTTACTATTAATTACTCGTACTTGATTAAACACAGTATTGTTTAGGATTTACTTTTGCTTTTCTGAAGTTGAAAATCTTGTGATCGCATTAAGTGTGCATAAAGTGTTTATAACAATTTGTATGTATAGGACTGTGTATCAAAAACTAAGTGATTGTCTATAAACTAATTTTGATAGGAAGAAAAGGTAGATACTTTTTACAATTTTTTTTAAATTCTGACGCTGGCCGCTGGGCGCTGACCTCGAGATATACTTACAAGGATACATAATTGTGGCTAGGTACAGAAAACAAAATCAATCAATCGACTTTTTATTTAATCACATTATTGTGATTTTTTCTTATGGTTGATAGACATACTTTTAATACCTTTCGGCATTATCCTTCCGTTCCAAACATTGTTACAAATCTTCAATTTATTTGCAGGAATATTTTTTATCCTGCCATGTATTGATTCCTACGCGCGCGTAGACCTACGCACGCGCACCTACGACGTGCCACCTCAAGAGGTAAGCTATGTAGCACTTCCAATTGTTTGTGGTAAGGTTGGGTTGGCGATACTTTTACTTGTGGCGGCCACCCTAGTCCACATGAGTAGCGACGCATCCTCTTTCGATCCCAGATAGGACTTCTATCCTATTTGTGACTGGATGTGTGCCAATAGATTGCAGTGACCATAACTTCAGGTGGCTGCACAATGGTATATATGTGTAGTAATAATAATATACATAATATACACATATAACGCATAATAATTCACAAGAATAAAATCACTGGTTCCTTTTCCTGATCAGTACAAACGGCTGGAATCAAAAGCATAATTTAAGGACGTAGTTTTTAGGATAGATAACTTTCGTACATTATAACTGCTGTTAATCTTTGCAATATGGAGCAGGGGACATTGTGTTGTGATCGTGACATATTATTTGCCTTTGTGGAAAACCAACACACGCTCTGGGAGGAAATTAATGAGGCTACGAATCTGTTTTATGTTCATTTAAAGAAAGAAGTTACTATGAACTCTATGAAGGTATTATAATAAATTACATGCTTTTTACTCATGATTGCTCAATCCATTACATTTATTTACAGTGCATTTATTACATATCTTTCTCCCTCTACGATGTTACTGAGCCAAAAAATATTATTTATTATCAGGTGCTCACTAAGGATTCCGTTACGGTATCCGTGGATGCCGTGGTCTACTATCGGGTTCACAATGCGACCATATCAATTGCCAACGTCGAAAACGCTCACCACTCCACCCGCCTCCTGGCTCAAACAACCCTCCGCAACACGATGGGAACACGTCCTCTGCATAAGATCCTGAGCGAGCGCGAGACTATCTCTGGCAACATGCAACTGTCCCTTGACGAAGCTACCGAAGCATGGGGAATAAAAGTGGAGCGTGTTGAGATGTAAGTTCAATACAATCTAGCATTAATAAATCTGTTTGGTTCATATGAAAAACATAACATTTATGGTGATAGCACAACTCCGTCGCGAAACTGTACCTAGTAGCAAACCGATAAATGATTTAACTTTTTCGCTGTCCCTGTCGCGCGCGGATCCGCCAAACAGGTCTGACGCCGGCTACACCTCCGCTATAATTTCGCGGTACGCGGAGGTATAGCCGGGTGTCGGAGGATATCGGCGGATTAGCGAGAAACAGCTCCATAGATAAATCTTGATGTTCGAACAGTCAATTTCGCTAATTTCGCGCGCCATACAAAGGACCACTCGAAAAATCGTTCAGCGGTTCCGCTATCACAGTTCCGAGGCGGAAGTGTGCTATCGCGGTTAGAGGTGAGAGATTTTTATTAAAACTAGCTGTGCACCGCGGTTTCACCCGCGTTAAAAAAAATCCCAACATTTCCCTTCACTGCACTGCTCCTATATAACCAGCTCAGGAGTATGAAAAATAATTGTACTAAGTTTCGTTAAAACAGACAGACAGACCGACAAAAATTTTACTGATTGCATTTTTGGCATCAGTATCGATCCCTAATCACCCCCTGATAGTTAT
>DWQL01001612.1:0-11093 GCA_018231265.1 Noctuana haematospila
GGGGCGGCGGTGATGGATGGCCCAATCAGGCGGCGTGGCTGTGCCGGCCGCTAATCGAGCTCTGCGCCCCGCCGCACACACACGCACGAGAGATGAGACCCCGAAGATTGTAGCGCAACAGCCTTTCCCCAGATAACGTTACGTTGTAATGATCTGAAACTACATCCTCGCGGAGCCCACGCCTGGTCGCCAAGGTCGGGACCTCTACGGATGACACTATCGGTCCGTTATTATCGTTATATCATTGTAATGGCGGTTAAGGCAATGTCCCTTTTCGAAATTCTTCGTTCATCGAAATATCTAGTAGGTATCTGTTCTGTTAGTATCATATCTGATGAAAGTCTATTGCCTATATCGTAATTGCTGCAACAATTAGGTGCAGGTCAAAAGTCCATCGCACTACTCTTTCACACCAATCGTTTCCATCATATATTAGGTTCTATCTACCTAGGTTTAGTTTTTATTAGTGCTCGTTGCATATACCTAATTCTATACTTCAAGCTTTTAAGCCTTCTCGGTAAGAAGCAATAGAAGCGCAAACATTCAAAATGGCGATGCGTTTAATTTCCGAATGCTTTGGGCACGTAGGTATCGCGTAGGTAAATAAATACTGTCATAATCCGTAACTTTTGGAAGTTTTTTATTTATCGTCTAGATCTAGGCATCTATATGTTATTTATGTCATTCACTAAGTTATTATATTTCCGCTTAGAAATGTTATGTCTAAGTCTAACGAGATAGGAACCGCGCAACAAGAATATAACACCTCAAAGTTCTTTAACAATATTACGGAGTTCTGTTAGGTGTTTGAGATGTCTTAAAGCAATAAACGCGCTCATAATACTTAACTTTATATCTATGAATAAATTACATGTCTTTGTTTAACCTATTTGCGTTAGCTTAGAACTCATTGCCAAATCAAACGGCAGTGAAATCCTATTTGAGGTGTCTCATAAATTCACAATTACTGAACAATAAGATAGATAGGTACTCAACTTTTTTATTGGTTTACATTCTAACTGAAGTGGTTGAGATAAAGAAATTTGTTAAGTGATAATTGATCAAGGATACATAAGTTATGTAGATATAGTAGGTACTACTTGAGGAAACTATTAGTTTTTCTCTAACATTGTAAGTGCTAGGGCATCAGAAAATCGATGGTAGCCAGCCGAGACGGAGGGCGTGCAAGGCGATGAGTAACGGCGTATTTACGTCCGTCGAGAGCCGATCGATTGCGGCCAACTGTTGTGAACACGCGGGAAAAAAGCCAACCCCGCCATTGCCAGCCACGTGACTAATTTGGGAGCTGTCAGTAGCAGTGGCCGCGCACGTGGGCCTGTATTTGTCCACGACTGGTGCCCTGGTACTCTGACCCAAAGCGGTGTAGACTATTGTGATCAATTGGCGGGTTGTGTGTTTAGATGCCTGTGTTTGGTTAGGGGTGAAACCGATGAAAAGAATTTGCGGTTTTTGAACGAAGCAATTAGAATTTTGAATTTAGATTGTCGTTGTCAACATTAGTTGTGGAATTGTGTATAGCTTTTTAATATTCATTCATTACCTCACTTTTTTATACATAACCCTCATTATTTTTTATCATCAATTCTGTAGGTATGTATTTATCAGTCGTTGTCTTAATTATTTTTCTTTATTTCGTTCCCATCATTGAAGCTGTACTAGGGATTAGGTCTTGAACTAAAATTATCATAAATTCCGCACCCCTCACCCAATCTATCGATAATCCCAATTGCAGAGCCCGTATCCTCGGCCACCTGTAAAAACGGAGATAGATCCAGCTACGTTTAATTACAGGCGACGTCCCAAAAATGGCCGCCATAAATCAACCAGCATCGCATTTTATCAAGAGACCTTTCTCCGACTAATCCGGACTGAATTGAAACGAATCTAATGAATCTGGGGATACGTGGAGAAAAAAAAGCCACCACATCTCGATGCCCTACGATCATTTTAACTTTTTTCAAACGTTCGCTCTCGAGGATCGACTTTTTTGTTATTATTTTTAATTCTGTCCGTCGTCTTGTTCATTTTTTTGTTTGCCTTTTCATAAATATTTTAAAATCGGATTCAGTCGGGGACAAGCGAGGCGAATGGATTAGGATTTAGATATTTTCGGGGCGCGTAATTTATGCTCCTCTTTGTTGAGATATGAATAATGAGAGGGGATGATAAATCTCCCGCTATCGGCGACCGCTCCGTCGGATCTTGGCGTTTTCTTTAATAGTTTCCGCTGTGGATCGTCTATCCCGACGTTTGTTTTCTTGCCTTATCAATGTTAGATTGGTATTACACCCATTTTTATCTACTTTAAATTAGTTTGAGCCAAGAACACCCATCAATCGACTTTTTTTGTTTGTAAAAAATGATAACAATTTGAAACCTGCTTGCTGTCCAAAGAACTGGACATTTTAAAATGACATCGCAATTTTATATCTAGTACCTAACATTGTGTTTAATGAAAAAGTACTTGTTAGGTCCGAGTTAGTTTGAGGTTTAATTAAATGTAATTTTAATAATTAGAATGGAGCGTGTCGTAAACGTCTCAAGATTACTTCAACTTTCGAAGTAAACTAACTCGAGCCGAATAACTGGGATGCCCGCGCGGCAATTAGAATATTCTAATCCAGCGCTGGGGCTGGGCCATTTAAATTCCTATAAAACCGATTTAAACCATAAAGTACCAGCAGCTATTCCAAATATGCGGCTCGTTTAAAAAGCCCTTAACGAAATTATTAAAGCAACAAAAAAGGGTCAAGCCGATGATTTACCGACGTCAATTCTGACAGCTCGTAGTTTTGTTTGACTAAAATTATAGTAATTTGATAAAATACCCATCTACTTAAAATAAATGCTGTAACAAAAAAAAACCTATCGGATGAAAAACAAGTGTTTTGTAATAGACAGGGCACGTGAGGAATGCGGTTAATACCTATTGTTCGGTGTCGATGGGAATTTCTTAATCTGCAACGCTTCGTTTTGTTCTATCTGTTTAAGATGTCCGTTTTTGCTGATGCGATAGGCGATAGCGATATTGTAACATACGTAAAGATCTCACTGGAGCCTCGTTCCGTTGTATCGCGGCTATCGCCAGTGTATGGCAAGTAGCCGTAATGTTACGTCCCACACGTGGCCCACACTCGTCCCTTTTGCAGTCCAGCAATATTTTTGCATCGAAATAAAGACAGCTTTTTATTCATAAGCGGCCGTTTGGAGCGTTCAAAAATAATAATGAGTCGGTTGTAAAAATCGCGAATTTATACGAGACCTCGGCTCCAGTCGTCCTTAATATGATTTCTTGCGGCGAACACTCCTTATTAAATAATCTTTGAAAACGAAAATTATGTCCCCCGCACGCGGTCCGGCCGATCACAATAAAAAGCGGGATTTGACAAGATTAAAATTGTAATTCAAGTTATTTCTGACGTGCGTCTTATTGCTTTTTCGCTACGGACTCAGTTTTGCTTATTTTATTGGCGAGCCTCGTCCCGTAACTCCGATCGCGACGTAATCCGGACGTCTTAAAGGAAAATAAAAACTGCACGCCGAATCTGTGTAATATTAATATAAATATATCTCGATATTAATTATGAGACAGCGCAAGCCCTTTTAAGCTCCCACTTGCGTTGCGGCGACTCCAATTTATAGTTTTAATTTTTACAATAAAATTGAAACGCACGTTATCTCGTGAAAATCTTGTATTGTGTTGCAATGCTTCAACATTTAAAACCATTGTCGCGATTTGTTAACTGACAGGAAAAAAACCAACAGCAACATTACAGCTCGCTAAGGCTTCCTGACAAATGGGCCAAAGATATTTCGATAAGGCGAGTGATTGAAGTAAACGCGGCTAAAAAATAATAAAATAAAAATATTGACAAAGGCATAAAGCGCGCGCGGCCGTCCCCGGTGACACTTCGATTTAAAAAGAAAAAAAGTGCCATGCCATCTTCGCGCTTTCCCGCCTCGCTGTCAATATCCATTCCGTTTGCGAGGACGTAACTTTGAAAAAATATGCAAAGAAGAATTTAACATACGTAATTGTATTTATAAATAATTTTAACACATTCTTGCCACCCGCAGTTAACTTTCTACTTGATTATATTTAGGTACATCAATTTTATGACTTCTCTCGAAATTATTTACAATGATTTTAAAAACGTCTAACGCATCGTATTGTAAATTTAATAAAGGTTATATACAAACAAAAATGGTGTGCCAACAATGGAGTTTCGATTTCCCACAATCAATGCAACACGGTGCGATAAACTGGCAACACCACTCGTAGATGCGTTCACGGCCGCCATTACGAGAGATTACCTCTAATGTAATGTGTCGGTGATTTGAAATAATCACGCAGATTACGCAGCAGTGCCGTTGTGTAACCATTTAATCAATACCATTGTCGATCCATCGACGCCATAACAATAATACTATGTTGTATCGTTTGCGTAAATATCACATTCGAACCTTGAGGCAAAATTATTCATACATACCTAGGTATTTAACTTTAAGTATTACTTGTCTACGTATTAATGGAGGCACCGTCTTTATACTCTGTAATTTTCTTGACCGTAAGACATTACTGCGACAGAGCGAATAGAACCAATTGTAAAAAATATTATACTATAAATTATTGTCTCACTCGAGTGTCGATTGTTCGCGGGCAACAAACGTACCTATATTTATTTTTTATTTGGGCAACTCGTATAACATTACTGCCAGTGACATAGGTATATGAAACCTGTGGTTTCGAACGGACGTTTGAGGTTGTAGCTGGTTAGTGGCCTTTAAAAAAGGAAAATGAAATTTTGACAAACGGATATGCAGTAAAATAGGTCTAACAAGAAACTAGAAAGACATGAACTGTGTGTTGCGGTCGCGTACACACCACAGACTCGCATAATTTTAAAAGAAAACTAGCCTCGGGGTGTGTTCATCGACTTTAATCGAGCGTGCCTTATTCAAATTATTCCGCCGCGGGTACTAATAAGTGGCTCACTGAGAACACTTTCTTATAATTGAATTAATTTCGAACCTAATCGATTTTTGTATTCGGGGACCGCTATTCGACGATAGATGGCGCTGTTCTGCCATGATGAGGCCCGGTACAAAAGTGACTCGTTTTTTCTCCTCGGGCTTAGTAAATAATATTTGTATTCGCAAAATAAACTGGTGGACGTGTCTTGTTTATGCAAAAGGGAAATTATCTCGCCACGGCGGGTGTGCATGCAAAAAACATGAACATCTTGGAACGTGGAAACAATCATGCGGAGGCGGTTCCACCCGAAAAGCATAACAATGTAGGCACTGCTTATAATACATTCCATATTCCCGGATCGTAATTGAACATCGTATGCAAATGCGGCGCGCGCTCGCCATCTCTTTAATATATATGGTAGCCTGGTACTCATATGGAGCAGGTGGTAGGACCGTACGGTGTTTATGTTATTGTTTATTATATCTTGTAATATTATTATTCCCCCTGAGTCACTTCTACTTGTGTCTAAAAATAGTGGGTCCCAATTACAACTATTTACGAGCGGAGGAGACATCAATATAATGAGGGTGACTTGGTGACTTGTGATGAGGTATTATTTATCAAGCTAACAAATATACTTGTATATAGCTTGTGAAAACTACTCGATAAACGATAGCAGATACGCATTATGTAAGATGTTTTATCTTTTAATACAACGTGTTTGAAATTGAAGCATAGAAGTTAGGCTTCCGCCCCGGCTTCGCATAGGGTGTTCTCCCTACGCACTTTTATATGGAGATTTTTGACCCAAATTTTCTCTTTTACGTTTCATTCTTGCAATTTTTCCATACAAACCTTGTACCGATCGTAACAAACATAACAAAAAAAGAATTAACCAATTTGGTATACTTATAGCAATTCTGAAGTTATGCGCGTACCTACAAAATTAAATACCTATTTCGGGGGTTCATTTTAACAAATATAGAGCAAGGAACACTTGAAATTAAAAACACTTTATGTATAAAATATTAGAACATTACCTTAGAAGAAGGAGCAACATTTTAACCTCACTCAAACGACGGATGAACTGAATCCTTCAAGTTCATTTTGGCGTTCCTCGAAGTGTTTCCACGTCATTGCTCTGGTGCGATAAATCTATATGATTTCGCATAAATTTACATTTTAACTGGTAGTGTCGCGACTGTCGTGAGCGTTTAGCACGCCATAAAATTAGAACAAGACAAAACAGTCGCGAGTCGCGACCAATCAGCCGACGGTGGCGCCCCTGGCAGATGATGTACGAACTATATTCATATTATGATGTTAGAGAGACAATAAAATGGCGTTATGATTACTTCAATATTTTACATTCAGTTCAGTTTATACATACACGAATTGTTTAAATGTTTATTTTGAAGTAGGTATTCGTTCATTATTAATTAATTGTTATTTATTTAAAAAAAAATTATCAATGATTTAAATATGTTGTGGTTTTAACAGTTATTCAAAGAATTAAACTGACGTATTAATTTTGTAACATACCTAAACAATTCTGAGGTGCCGCCATTTCTTTGCTACCTGGAAGGTTTTTCAAATACGATACGCCCTAGAGATTGTTCTCTCACAAGAACAATATTCAATGTCGGTAAACAAAATTTTATTTTAGTTTAAAATTTTAAATTAAAACACGTTTTCGCGGTTCATTAAATGTTCGAAATTCAAATTTCAACAATTTCATCGCGTCCTGTGTAACTTTTTGTGAAAGTGTGACGTTTCAAAACGTAAACGGATCTGCATGAAACTTACCCGGAGAGCATGATACTGTGGCGTGCGGACATCGATAGTGCATGTGCATGCTTCGTGACGGTGCGTGTTGCTACTTTCCCAAATTAAGTACATTTTTTTGACGTTTTTAAGACCTCCCTCTGTGCGAACGTCGGAGTCGACATGGACGCTGAGTCAAAATAAAAATTCTCACCATCAGCTCATTTAGTTACATCACTAAAAATATAAAAATGACGTATTGTTTCCTTAAATTATAACTTTTTTGAAACTATTACTATTATTGTTAATTAGTCAACAGTATATAAAGTGATGGGAGTTTGGGTTGCTATGATTAGTGATGACGGCGTAATTACAAAAGTGGTTTTTTTATTCTTTCCCACTGTTAGCGAAACAATTTTATTTTATTATTTGTTATTTGAAAAGTTAAAAAAACAGGGTGACAAAGCGCGGCAACTCTGAGGAAAGTTAGGTTGACAGTTGACAGTTGAGAGATGTCATACGAGCACCGGTAATAACGCTCACGCCGCGCTCTCTAACAGCGAAGTTTACCGTGTACTTTGCGTTTTCACAATATACCGCGTAATAGTCTCCTAAACGCGTATTTTTTTATTTTGGCCATTGTTCCGAGTGCTACACCCACTTTCCTAGTAAGTACTCGTAAAAGTGCGTATGAAACTTTTAACCATAAAATTCCCCCCCAAATTTTCCAATTAGCCTCGCACGGGCAACACTGCGCGGTTGCCCGTAGCCGCAATTAAAAATAAACGCTCGCGGCGGCAGTGTTTACATTCGCGGGCGGCGTGTGATGGACACGGCGCATACGTGTGCTTAACCGTTCCCAAATAAACTGTGACGCAAGCACCTACTCTCGAAGATTGCCAAATATTGTAATTATATTAACCACTTCCCCCTTTTCTATTTTTTAACCGATTTCAAAAAAGTAGCAAACATTTAATTCGACTGCATTTTTTTAATGTTTGTTACCTCATAACTTTCGACTGGGTGAACGGATTTTGATGATTGTTTTTTTATTTGAAAGCTGGTGCTTCCCGTGTGGTCGCAGTTCTGACCAATTTGGTCCAGTTCGGACAATGGTATCCATGAGTAAATTATGTAAGTCTTAAATTTACAACTTTGCATTAAGTATTATGCGCGCCAAAATTTTGAAGTCGATTGTTTTCGTAACTCGAGTATAAGTATTTTATCTTAAAGTACGATTTTAGAAAGAATTTTTCAAATACGTTTTGTAATTCCAGAGATTCCATCCATCCATCCATTCATCAGCCTTTAGAAGTCCACTGCTGAACATAGGCCTCCCCTAAGTTGCGCCACTCCGCCCGGTCCTGTGCCCTGTGGATCCAGCGATTTTACGCTATTTTCCTCAGGTCATCAGTCCACCGGGCCGAAGAGCGACCTGTGCTCCTTTCCACTTTTTCCTTTCCTTTCCTGTGTTCCAGAGATTAGCGCGTTCAATCAAACAAACAAACTCTTCAGCTTTATATTATTAATATAGATTTATTAGCAGATTCATCAGTAATATATTACAAACGTAACGAGGTGGGCGTTCGTCTTCGGTTGACGCAAGCGTTTTTTGCCACCGACTGCCAACCGTAGGAACTTACTGACATTGAACCCGTGTACTAAGGATGTTATGAAGATAAAGTGGATCTTTCATTTATTTATTTATTAATTTAAAATTTTTGCAAAACCTAAAACATAACATAGGCCTAACAATAGTGCCTCGCGACATTGTCCTCCAGTCGTCACCAAGTGCAGGTGAGCATGTGACGTTGGTATACACTGGATGTACGTTAAATAAATTGGTGCATCGTCTAGGCGCCCTTCGGGCTAAGGCAGGCCGGGAGAAAAGAGTCGACGGAAAAAAACTCTCGTTTAGGCATTAAATAGATACAAATACCACATTAAATATAAAAGTAAGCAACATTTAATTATTAATTCATTCAACTATCCACCAGTTACGGTTTCGGATACATTTTTAATTCGTTTATCCCATATTTTCGGTTACGGTTACAGCTTTATAACATCCCTGTCGAGTACACCTACGAACTAAGTTTTGACTTTCCCGTATGTGCTTCGGTGAATCTCATTCGTATAGAAAAACCGTCCGTACGTATAACTAATGGGCCCTTAAAACTGTTCGTGTACTTAAATCAATTATTCACTAAAGTTATTTATGATTATGACTCAATTTATTGTTGTCGATGTTTTTGTGCTAATAAAGTTGTCGACGGAACGCTTAGCTGTATTGCGGGCATTGATTGACACGCGTTAAACTAATTAACGACAGTTGTAATTTAGTTTAACTTTCAGTAGATATTATTGGGATAAACTCAGTCTCCCTATAATTAGAAATTATTACGTACATTATTTGTACGTAATTTATCCTTAATGAATTTTCTACTCTATACTTTTATACGGAAACCATTTTATCTTTAGATTATACGCTAATAAAATTTTACAACACACACACACACACACACAGATACACGCGAGAGGAACAGAGTTAATTAAGCCAGGACAAGTACCAGGAAAGCATAACATACGAGCGGGTGCTATTTGGCGACCGCCGGCTTATTACGCTGCGCTTATTTATGCGCGCAGGCAAGACAGACCAAAAACGCGCCGACATCAATTCCACGTTAATCCTCGGATTACTCGCGAAAAGCAAAACTGCATTTAACGGCGCGCGCGCATCTATTTCGGTCGGGATAAATAATTGCGAATACCTCCGGCCGTTTATGACGCCCTCCGCACTGACAGTAATATTTGTGTTTCACCTGATTTATTCCGCACCTACGGCTAATGCGCGCGACTCGCCCGCTATCGTAAAACGCGCGGTTTACGACCGGCACAGATAATGATCACCGACCGCTCAATTAGAATCCTGATTTGAAATTTAATATCTTCGGATAGTTTTAGTCTGTTTTTCGCATTTCATTTGTTTATGTCAATCATTACTTTTGATGTCACTAAGAATTAAAATTTATTTTCACGACCTTTAAGTTATGTCAATGTCTTTTAAAAATGTCAAGAGTGACGTCACTAAACCCTTCCTTAGTCACAATTTTTTTAAGAACTGAAGACATGAGTTTCCTTTCAATGTATTCTTATGTAGAACATACTGATGTGAATTCAAAAATTCATCATGGGATCAGCGTAGAACATGTTCTTAGTTTGAAATGCGTTGACAGCGCGCGTAGTCGCGATGACAGATCGGATTCGCGCCAATCGTGACATTACGAGTAACCACAGTGTTGCCAGCACTCAAAAATCTTGGCACCTCCACCACATCTATAAGATACGTCGGCCATCTACAATTTCCTTAATGTTTTGTTGCCAAATTCCTATTTCCCGAAGGTAAGTATATCTTTCAGTGGGATGTTTAAATAACGCAATTGACAATCGTAAGTGCTTGATTCGATTGCCAGAATTTCTTCGCGTCAACAAATTGTGAGTTGAAATTGTTCTTTTTTATGTTCATAAAACTAACAACCTCAAGACATTATATTTACTATTGCTTGTTAACATATAATATGTCCACATTTAAGAGATATGCAATGTTGCTCTTAGAACTTAGCTCAGTCCATACCTAAATTCGACTGATCTAACTTTTTAATGTTTGTTACCGCATAACATTCGACTGCGTGAACGTATTTGGATGATTCTTTTTTTATTTGAAAGCTGATACTTCCAGTTTGGTTCCAATTCAATTTGATCCAGTTCTGACAGTGGTATTCATGAGAAAACCATATAAGACTTAAATTTAACGTACGAAACAATTTTGAAGTTGACTGTTTTAACGCGAGTTATAACTATTTAAAAGAGTCGCATATTATTCTAAGCTCTATATAAAAACAAACAATCTTAATATTTGTTAAAAACAGTGTAATTACTTAAGTACTAGATAAATCACACAATAGTTTATCAACGCCAACATTAAGAAGTAAGAAACATATCGAATCATCAAAAACATAAAAATAACAGCCCATTAATACTAAAGAATAAGGCACCGATATGAATGGTGGCATGAGTGGCATTATATCGTTTTAATAACCCTAAAACCTTAGCATTCGGCGCGCGTGGCGTCTGTGGCGGGCGTCACGTACTTATTCCAATAACAATTAGTTGCAGGCCGGTCCCGCGCGCGACTTGCGTCACTAAATGTCTAATGTATACGACTAGTGATGCGACTCGAGTAGGACTTTTTGTGACTCGAGTCACTCGAGTAATTTTACGACCTCACTCGAGTGCGTGGTGTGAATGGCGGGTGTCACTCGACCGGCTCGAGTTG
>DWQL01001613.1:0-11091 GCA_018231265.1 Noctuana haematospila
TTGTTCTCGTCGATACTCGATAGATAAGGCGTTGAACGCACAGTCGCGTCGGTGGCACCTCAATAATGAATTTCAAGATGGAACCGCCAAAATTTCGGTCGGCAGTGAACGCGTTAAGCAGAAGTAACATTGAATTCTTCAATCTATTACGAAGACTATTAATTAAAGAAGGCTGGACTGAGACTCCTTTGATTACAGTCATTAAAATTTTCACTTTGTTTAAAGGATTTATTGGGCCCTAGTGTTTAAACGTAGACTAATTGCTCTCGAACTTTGAGTAAAAAGGATATAAATAAATTCTCTAAGCTCTTGTATCTGACGTTTTTGTATCAAATTTAGTAATTATGGCTTTCAGTTCAGGATAATCTTTTTTGTCCTCTTGAGAGCTTTTAATGGTATTTATGGTAAAATTAGGATTTAACTTAATTATCATTAAGTCAAATAGCTACAATTAAATAGATCTCATCACACCAATAAACGTAAATGTTTTGAGCCTGAGCAGGAAGCTAATGAAATGAGATGATAAATGATCGTCATCAAGGAAACTGCGCAGCCTCGCCGGAGAGGACGCAAGTCAAGCGTGTTAGTGAAAAAAATTACGTTTCAAGTCTATTCCAAATAATAATGGTGAACTGAGAGAACGTAAGCGAACGTGACGTCGATGATTTGCGTTGACGTGATTTCTGTGTGTCTATTTTTTCTGTTTTATTGTCGCCTTTCGTGCTGATTGCTTGTTCGCTTGGTCCATTGGAGCTGAACAAGTCGGAAGCATTATCTGTCTGCGTTATAATTATATGAAAATAGTTGTATTTTTAACGGTTGATCATCTTCATAAATTTTAGGATAGCAGAAAATTACAAGTAGCTGCAATTTAAGCTTCTGATATCTCAAAAGTTCTTATTGTTTAGGCTTACTGAAATACAACGCAATGCAGCAGTTTTATTTTTATTCTCTTGGATGCAGCATACAGCATTATCTCTCGCAAAAGGAATAAATTATTAACTTTACAAGTTAACGCACTTTAATTTTATTTACATTAATTAATTATCGCTCATCAGCGCCTACCTTAATCGTATTGTATTGAAGCTCTGATGATATTGTGGTGTTCAGTCAATTAAGTGTCGCGTACATATTTGCATTTTTTACTTATTTATAGATTGTTGTGCTATCTGAATGCTAAAACTTCTTCATTTTATATCTACGTCGCAAAATCAGTACCTACTTAAATCCATTTAAGTATATAATATGAGCATCTTCATAACCTTTAGGGAAGGTTTTTGATGTATTGAAATAACAATTCGTCCTTATACGCTCTAAATAGTTTAATGCCTTGCTAATTAATTTCATGTCCAAATGTATAAAATGAGGGATTGAAATAGTATAAGAACAGTTACTCAAACTT
Source organism: Noctuana haematospila (assembly GCA_018231265.1). NCBI lineage: Eukaryota > Metazoa > Arthropoda > Insecta > Lepidoptera > Hesperiidae > Noctuana > Noctuana haematospila. Next base: position 1,403 of record DWQL01001613.1, read on the forward strand.
TCATTCTGTTATCTGTATACCTATATATTATAATCGTCCATCTGTATTACTGGTTCTGCAGTGATCGGACACGTGCCTCGCCGTACGCTCTGTTTAACATTGATGTCGCTTCACCAAATGCAAATGGTGATCGGTGTTATACCTAAATCCGATCGCATTGGACCAACTATTATACAATCCGTTGCATTAGCCGTTGCAGCTGGTAACATGCCCACGGAATGCAGTTTTGCGCAAGCGAAAGTAGGCGTTGACCACTTGTCACTTGGTTCAACGCAACTTTCATTAATGTTGACCTTGTGGGTCATTCGATAGTTCAGATTACTAAACGTGTGAAGCTGTTGAGGGAAAAAAAATTATAATGACAAGAAAAGTTTGCGTACCAATGATAACCAAAGCAAAGAACATTATTCTCGTTTGTGTCGGCTGAGAGCAAATGGGAATTAAACGTACCCAAGTAAGCCAAGTAAACTAAGAGATTAAAAGAGCATCACTATCATGAACAACATGAAAGCTAAGAATGAGTTCTTTCCTTTTCAAAACGTTTCAGTTATAACAAAAAACGTGCTGCGACCGTTTTTCGTCTGTGGCTACGGTATTGTAGAAGCCATTTCCTTCGTAAATAAAAGTTTCCACAGGTCCTAATGGGCCTAAAGATTTTTAGTTTAAACTCTATGAAGCACTTTTGATTCTGACATAAGCCGCAAAATCCGAAATTTAGCCATTGCTCTTGGTTGAGTTGATCAAATTATCTTCTCATTATTCAATTTCGTTTGGCAAATCGTCGAAATGCTTGTGACGAATGGTTTCTAAAGTGAATAATAGTCTAAATTCGGGTATGTAGTTACATTTTGTAAAAATACTTACAGTATAGAGGTTTTCAAGTTCCTGTTTATCGTATACTCTCCATGTACTGGTTTAAAAACTGAATATTTTATATAATTCAAACAGAAATTTATGTGCGCAAAATTATGATATCGTACCTACCCAAAGGTTATCGTCCTATTGATAATGAGTAAAATAAATTTATACTCTGGGATCATCCGATTATTGTATATATAACAGCGTAATACCGATATAATTTAATGAATGAAAGCGTGCTCGCGTGAAATGACGTCGCATTCGATAGAGAGGAGCTTGTTGGCCTCGGGCCAAGCCCCTTGATTGTTACTACATCCCTGGTACTCGGTTTTACGATAACGGCCGTCATGTAACATCATTCTTAAGTACTTAAAAAGTTGCTTTAGTTTTTCCTTATTTGCGTTTATTTATTAATTTAGCGTCTGTTGTAATTAATGTAAATTTAATAAAATAAAATTTTATATTATCTACTTTAAAAATTGTTTCAAAGGATAAATATTACTTTTGCTGGATTTGATTTATATGTATTGTATAGTGTGAGAATTTGGCATGACTGCATTTTCTTTGACCTAAATTTCACTATAATATTATTCTGATTTTAATAAATCAAGATGAAAATAGGCACCAGATCATACAGGTAAAAGTCAAATTTATCTATCTTATTCATTCTCTGTGACAACTCACTCAAAGCTATTGCTTCATTAAGCTTCATTGGGTACTTATCTGATCATTAGCTGTGATTGAATTAATAAAGATTCTAAAAATAGCTCTCGTCCCTTTTATTTGCCGGCTTTCATCAATATCTCTACTCTTCTCAGTAATAAATTTATTATCAGTTTCAGGATGATTCACAATCTCTTTTCTTCCGATAACTTCACAAAAAAATTCCTTCAAGTTTAACGCTAGTACTCCCTTCAGTGCGATAACATCTTAATCTTGTTAATGCATCTTATCCGTAGATAACCTTTAGGCGATCTCAGAGAACATCTCTTAAAATTTCGTTTTGAGATACCGGTTGTTTATGACTGGGCTTCAATGCCGCGGGGCATTGTTGTGAGATAATCATCTTTTTATTTAGTCACTACAATAATCTCAGTGACTGTGCAAGTACTAAGTAGGTATGGGTAATTTTTTAACGTTTTGTTTATGCATAGATACGACTGTAGGCCTTGCTGCCTCGAATTAAGTACCGTCGTTCTCCTATTCTCGCGGTGTTTATGGCTTTGGTGTTCGAGATCTGCAAACATCAGCTTTATTGCTTTCGTAATAAACTTCTTCGTATTGCCTAGGTTTGACTGGTTTTGGATCGAGCGGAAGTTGTGCACACATGTTGTTGGGAATGCCTCCGTAATTATGTTTGTTGTCTTGGCTTCGTGCCAATCGTCCTACCTATACGAGTCCTCTCGGTTTATTAGTCAATGTTGAGTATCATATCAGTGATGTGGTAACCTGGTAACTTTGCCTATATTGTATATTTTCTAGAGAGATTCGTTTTAAGTATAAAGAAGTGGTCCCTTCTTGATTATTTATTATTTAACAACATTGTGTTTATTTGTTATTATTTTAGCTTTTAATTACATAATAATATATGAAACTGAAACAATTCATTAAATTATATTGTGTATATTTAATTAAATAATGTGCGGTCGCTGCGAGATTAATTAGACCCGAGTTAAAAATATGAAGGAACCATCTCATTTATTAGTTCCTATTTTGCCTCTACAGGTGTATCTATTAATTCAATTAACTTCTAAAATAAATTAATTGTACAATTAAACTGTAACACTAATTTAAATAAATTTCGTCTGAAATAAAAATTACAGTAATTTCTGTGAATAAGCCATGGTACGGCTAAAAATTTCACTACTAGATGTTGAGTAATATGTCGCTTTTGTATTGCGGCTCTTTTATTTCTTACACGATATGTTATATTGTGCCACTGTAGGTACTGTGTGCCATAATGAGTGTGGCATAATGAGAAATGCGCTCATACACGCTTAATAAAACGCTATTTCTTTCACTTTTTTATAAATAAATCCAATTTCCGAGTAAAACATTATTAGTTGCTAGGAGCTATGTAAACTTTGGAATAAGAAATTCTTTATCAAAGAAATTCGAAGGAATTGTTGTAATTATGAGAAAAGTATAACAAGAAAAGAATTTTTGAAGCTTCATTAAAATTCATTGTCTGAGTTATTTCATTTCTATGTTTTTACTTCAGTAAATTAAGCCACTAGAGCTATCGACGTTTTTGTTTCTATGGAACTATTGATAGACACTTGCGGTTATATTGCACGTAGGTAGGTACATGTAACATATATACAGGCGTGAGTGAGCGTATAAAGTCTCCTCTCTCGACGAGCGCTTCGTAATCAGATTTAAATGCATCGGCAGCATCCGTTGCAGGTGCGCGTTCCTATTCTACGTGTATAGGACGTGCTGAATCATTTATATGTACTTGCTATAGTACGCTAGTACTTTATCGTTTGAGTTTCTTTGTGTTTATCTAATACCCTTCTAAACTTATAAAATTCAATTACTGCTTATATTTATGAATGATCTTCGAAGGTTCAGTTATTTAATAAAGCCGTTAAAAAAATGTTTGTTCTCTGTCAGTTTCGTCAAGCTCATATCTTCATCTCGAAGTATGTTCCGTGTAATTTCTACATTCCTTTCGCATCTACATCATTTATAAGTATTTATAACCGTTCTTAGTGATTTTCTGTTTTATCTTTTGTTTAGTTTTACATCGAAGGCTCTCGTGTCGTCGGATACTTTATTCATTCCCTTGTGACTTGCGTGATAACATTAACGTTTATCTTGTTCTATTTTTGACTTGTTTACATGTTGCAAACTCTAATCTGATTGTTCCTATTTGTAATTCTTCTGATACGGTTACAGTTCAAGACTGAATGCTGAAAATAAGTACGTGGAAGTCAATTGTTCTCTTAATCCCCCTCATTGTTTACTGTCTGGAAATCTGCAACAGCTATTATGAGAGCATTGCAAACGGGTCGCATGTAATAAGCTCTCCCCTATTCATATTCTACGCAAGAACCCTTCTCTATGTATCTACGTTATTTACCTACTACGCATGAAATGGTTTGTGTCATATTATTTTCTACCTGGTAACTATGAGGACAGTTTTAGTCGACCTAGTACCTATGCACTGTGGCTGTTGTATTTCGGTTTCCGACAAATTATTTTCGTTAATACTCGTAAATAGGTTATACATACTAAAACCTTCCCGAAGAATTGAGCTATCATTAAGTTCAAAGTTTCAAATAGAACTGATATTTACTGTGATTGGCACGTTTAAAATAACAATCTCTTTAGTTTTATTATATTAGTAAATTCTCATAAACTCTATTGTTATCACTTATTATTCAAATAAGTAAATTCAATGAATTAATTAAATTCTCATTAGTTTCTTATTAATATTAAACAAATGATTCAAGCTTACTTTTAAGCCGATGTGTATTTATTTAACTTTTTTCTGTACGTACGTCATCATTAGAATGGTAATTAGTCTTCTTCGTTTATTTCCCTGCCTACAAATAAAAGCGAACTCGGCTCCAAGTATCTTTTTTAATCTTCCCCCTTTCTCTTTGAATTAAAAGTTGACGTCGCGGGGTTGAATCTCAAATGATTCGCTGGAGATTGCTACGGAGCTATCCAGAGCACCGGGGGGTTATTGTACTGGGATTAAATTTTAATAGCTTTGATGCTGCAGATAGCCGCATAGTTTCTGTTCAGGAGCTCGGGGAATGTTTGAGCGCTGACGTTGTATAGTTAACTGTATCTCCCAAAAGCTCGTCGCCTCCATCAGTCTATTCAAACAATTTAAAAATCCTTACTCAGTTTATATTTATTGTCGCTGTACAATTAAGTTCTCTTTCATCGCGAATATTCACTTCAAAGTGGGAAATTGCAAATATATTTGTGTATCCTTTCTGAATTAACTTCTAAACGGTATTGAACTAAACAGTAGCCGTTTCGCTACTGAGTTGTGTATAAACACGTTTATTAAATTCCTGTAAGCTCTCTGAGGGTTGAGGGTTGAGCCCTCTCGCCGTAACTTCTGTTTCAGGATTAATGTTTATTTAGTTACGACTGCGTTATTGAATTGCCGACTTTCAGGGAAATGTACTACTTTTGTTCCATGTAAATAGCGTTTGGGCGTTAGGCGTGTTAGAATTTATGTAATAGTCTTGACTTTTATTGGATTTCGTACTGGAACTATTTCATGAAACATTAAATGCAATAAGTATAAACAAGTTATATTGTTTTCAATATTCAGTACATATCTATAACTTAATTATTTTAACTACAAATCTAATTAGGTGTTATTAAAACTTATGTTTGTTTATGTCTTATGTCGTTATTCTTTTGTCAATGTTAGATTTGTTTTTTAAGTTTTGATCGTTTTGTGGGATACCTAGGCTTTAGTCCTATAGAACACAATTTCGTGTGATTTTGTTCAACCAATGCTATATAACTATGCATAAAACCCGGCACAAATGTAGCTCGTTGTCAAAACAGCGTTTTTGACTTCACTATGCGATCGTTTGAGGCCTGACCTTGTTCCGATTTCATAGTGAGGAGAAAAATCAGCTCGGTCTGAATATTCGGGCTTGAGGAAAACAATGGCAACGCTTGTGTTATCTGAAAAAAATTTGACCAACTTTTAAGAGTAGGTACCTACTACATTTTTTGCGCAATTTCCAGTTGACAGCCAGCTGGCTGTTAGAAGACTGACTGTATTGTTGATCGTATTAGCAAGTTTTTTTATCTTTATTATTCTTGAAATTTTGTCTGTAGTTTTTATTTTTTAATTATGTTAATTTATGATTTTATGTTGGTCTATGAAGATCGTGTCTCACCCGAACGTTGGCTTGCTTGCTCTTAGCTGGTTCACTTTCGTCAAAAATGTCAGGTACCAAAACTGTCAAAAAGAAACATTAAGATGCCAGTGACAGACGATTAAGAGACGCAATTAAGAGACGATTGAAATATATCAGTGTCGGGCCCTAGAAAATAATTTTAAGAGCGTGAATAAGTTTGAGCGTAATAATCGTTTTAATTGGATCTACAGATATTTAATCATCCGTTTGAGAAATCCGGATTTCGCATTGGAATTGTACCTACATACATGCTGGTATATTGTCGTGTTTATTGACGTGTGATACGAAATCCGATAAACCGTTTATACATGCGAGTGTGAGCATGGTGCTGAATATAATATCTACCTACTAAGCATATTAACGGGATACGATTTCCATTTTTACTGAAATGGGAATCGTAAGCGTAATATGTACGAAAGCGTTATAACTCTTAATTGGCATACTTTAGCCAGAAGGGCGCCTTTAGACGATGTACCGTATTATTTGACGTTAATCCACGTGTATATGTGTACCTTATGATAAATAAAAAAATTTGAGTTTGACTTTGTCCTCTATTTACTTTCAAGATAAATGTTACAAATTAATTCAAATTATGCTATACCTACGGGAGACCTATATTGACGGTATTGAAACTGTTATATAAAACGCACGATGGAAAAACCAACATGTGTATAAAGCTGAGGTGGCAACGGAATTACGTGTCAGAGTCTCAGAGATAAATATTGACAGCCGTCCGAATAGGTAGACCTTTCTCTTTTGTGTCATGAACAATACTACGGGATACTTAGGGATACTATTTCTATTTTACTTCACGTATCTTTAGGAGGCTGTCAAGTAGATCAAGTTGCTCAATATATTGTTAAAAGAGTAGTGTTGGAAAAATAAGGCCAGATTCGGACATGAAATAAATGCACAGCACCTATCCCGGCACTCTCACTTACTGATCTCATTTGTCTCTCTTCTGTTCTGTCCTACTCTTTCATTCTGTCATTTCAGTCTTACAAATATAGTTGCTACATAATATTATGTACAAGATTAAAAAATATCCCGTTCTAATGGAAATATTTTCGTCCCACCTGTACATTTCCAAGGCCCAATCTCCGCAGAACTATTGTGGTTGTATCTACGTTCTGATAAGAGCGTACCTTTTGCGGTTGAAGGCAGCTTCCTGGCTGGCGAACTATTTCCTACGGCAAACGTGATAGGTCTCGGCGATAAGACATTTTGATGAAGCGAACGACGCTTCGTTGATAGATAGATAGTATTGTGTTGACTTGTCCATTCAAAAGGCGCGCTATGTTACTATGATTAGTTTTTGATTGTTTGATTTTGTGTTTCGATCATAGTGGTTTAGTACTAAGAAGTTTAGGTGCATTGTCTTCTTCGTAATTGTAGTTTGGTAGCGACTTCTTTTTTTATTTGATCTCACAGCCGCGAAGTCTTTTCTTCGTGATCTTTATGATCTCGCTTTTCTTATTTAGTCGATAATGTGTCATTAAATCGTTTAATTAAATAATTTGGACTTTCTGAATGATTCAAAACGGTTTAGATGTATATAAAATTTACATATTGTAACATTTCCGCAAATCCAAGGCTGCGTTCGCTTAAATTATTATTGGACTCCGCTGTTCCCCTCCTCTATGTTGTTTGTAAACATTGATATTGTTTCCATTTCCCCTTGTTTGTATTACAATGTTATGCTTCAAGGAGGAGTGACGTCATATTAACTAGTAGATGTTGTGTTACAATTTAATTCTACTTAGCGTCACTCACTCTTTGTGTCTCTGTACATAAACTACATAGTGGTTTTCTTGATTTACATTTAACTCTAATATATGTTTGTTTGCAAATGTCCGTGACGTGAAAAGAATAGGCGCTTTTTATAAACGGCAAAGTTTACTCGGACTCTCCCAATTAAATGTTTTTGCCTAAGCAGCTCCCTTTCGTGGTTCAGGTTGTGTTTAAATTGGGCTTCAAAGTTTTCCAATAACATCGCAAGCAGCAGTAGAAATGTAAACAGCATAATCGACTGCTTACGAAGTCCCTACTCAACAGCGCAGACACTCACACAATATATTAAACTATACTATCACCTAACCTAACTTTGTACCAACACACAAAATGATAGACTATAGTTTCGCTTCATACTGAGGGTCTAGAACGAGTTTTAACAGTTTACTGTAAACTAGATTTGGTTTTGGTTTTTCCCATACATCCAACGGCCATACAAGCAACGCACCTAGCGAAAACATAGAGAACTAAAAGTGGAACGTGTTCATTGCTCGTTTTCTTATTGAAATTCAACTTTGTTGTACGAGGTTGGCAATGTATGGCATTATAGTTAGCTCTATCATGTTTTTCTAAACTGTCAAAACTCGTACTAAGCCCCTTGCTAATGAGGCAGTCTCCGCACGCGCGGCCTACCCCGCAAGCCGCGTTACATGACCGGCCATTGTTCGCCAGACCTGCCCGTTGTCGATTGGCGTTCGAGAGCCGGCGGTCACTTTCACTGGGTTTCCCTGCGTGTACCACGCGCGCCGGTGACCAGGTGCCCTGTCGTGACGAATTGACACTTTATGAATCATTCTTGTACATACACTTTTTCGTAGAGAATGGTCGCGATTCAAGTGTGTTTTTTTGTTGTTTCAAGATTTTTGGTGGCCACTGCAGCCAGAAGGCGTTTATTGGGTTGGATTTATTGGTGTCCTTCTGATATTTTACAAGACTTATTCACGTTTTCTGCTGTAATTAATTATACAGTCTGCTGACGTCACAAATCTTCAGATTAGTGGGTAAGTAGGTAGGTTTATTCCTTATATTTTAAGGAGTTATTTACAACTTGCGGCAAGAAGGGCTTGTCTTTCGTCTACTACATATTTAATGTTTCTGTTACGTACCTACTTACTGTTTGTTCTACGAATAGTTGATTTCTCTTTGTGGTGATTTCGGGAAAACTATCACACAATGGAACAATACAGTCGATGTACGATCGAGGGTCTTCGAGCCTTTGTAATGTCTAAGTGGAATGTACGTGTACTGATTACCTATTGCTAATAAATTGACTATTTTTAAGGCGTTACTAATTTGTGTTTTGTCCGTCTTGAACTCAGCTTACTTGTTTTGTATGAAACATCATTCGTGACTAAAGTGAATTTGTCTTGAATCGTGTGAATCGTTAAAAAGCTTTCATCTGAATTTTCATGTTCATTTATAATATGAGTTCATTAGGAAGTAGCAAAGAGACATTTACTTAATACAAATTGTAATAAGAGAAAACCTTCCATCTAAGGAAGTGTGACGTCATCAACGCCCAACTGAACTGAATCCAACTGCTACACTAATTTGAAATTCGAAACTTTTTTGTTTATTCAAACAATATTTTTAATTACTAAAGAAAATTGTTCTTACACTTTCGGGATTTAAGGTTTACTTTGCTCTGTAGTTTCTACTTGGCTGTTGCCGTAGGGTAAAGTACCAGTACATATTGTGATTAGTACCTCAGCGGACCGTTAATGACGTCTAACAGGAATGATTAACGCCGGCCCTTGGTGTTGTAATAACATTTAAAACCGAACAATAGCGGCGGTGTCGTTATTTGCAGGGATTTAATCAATGGTCGCGATTGACAATCTTGTTCATTTATAAGAAAGTCATGTGCCATGTTATTCATCTGGTAATTGTAATGAAAACTATTAGTAAATTTGTTATTGAATAACATGACATGTAATAAGATGTGTTGAGAGTTTTTTTCCTGCGGACAGTGTCATTGTACCTATGGCACAGGGCGTTTAGGGCTATTAATCACACTCACAGCCCCACACTAGGATTCCCTGTGTCGTGGGTGCCATGGACACCTACTAAGACCAATACACAACCACCCAGACCCCGAACAGAAATCGAAATCCATCAGTTAAAATTCTACCTCGC
>DWQL01001614.1:0-11086 GCA_018231265.1 Noctuana haematospila
ATCCGATAGCCACGTGTCTGGATTGAGTAAGTGTTCAATAGATGGCGCTGTGTTACAAGTACAGACGTTTGATATTATGCGTTACGAAATTCGCCGGGGCAGCTAGTACAATATAATTTAAAGATATATTTTGAAAAGCGATGTATAGGTACATTATTCAGGAACCTATGCAGAAAATAGAGTTGTAGTTCGTAAATAGAGCAATTAATACTTGCGACAAGTTAATCCTAGCTAAAATCCGGTACTTTGTACTGCTTCTCTAATGCTCAAACGGAGTAGTGCAGAGATGGAGTGGAGTGTACAAGGAACCCTTGCCAAGGCTAACCACAGGTAAATCGCCGCCTCTATTCTAAGACTGTCGTAATACCTGATACAATGAACTACATTTAGGACTATAAACTTTAACTTATCAGCTGAACCATGCAAAAAGGTTCTAACAAATCGTTCTCTTTAAAAACCGGACGAATAGCTGTGTTAATTGCCATGTAATTAATTTCCTTAAGTGAATTTAAGCTTAGTGAAAGTGGTGGGCAATATTGCGATACAAAAATTAATGTACAAAAAAATTATGTTCGTGCAAATATAAATTACAGTTTGCACATTTAATGGCGCCGTATACGAGTATTTTAATACTCTGGCATTTTTTTTCCACTGGGTCAAGGGTCACTCCGATTTTAACTTACTGCCCCGGTGTTACGGTTGACGGCAATTTAATTTTGATTTTATATAAAGTTAAAATAAAGTTTTAATTAGCTTTATGATCGCCGAAGGGCTAAGTAAACTAGATATTTTGATGAGAATACCTTTTATTATTTGTGTTCTATTGTGCAACTAATGCAATAAAGCCAATTATTATTAATGTAAGATTTAATTTATGAGCACATTTCTGGTAATTTAGTTATGATTTCGCTTTGAAAGTCACAGATAACCTGTAACTTTAACGTAAAAATTTTATGCATTCTTTTAAATCAATTACTGATCTTTGTGACCATCATTTAAATGTATCTAATTATAAACAAAAATATTCACTATAAAAATACCTACATACAGATTTATCTTTATCTGCTTAGTTGAACAAATACGTTATAGAATATATTAGAATAACGGCGTACGTTATCTATTTTCGTACGATTATCTTCTTGCTAAATTAGACCCTTTCGTGATCCATTCATGAGAGTGCCCCCACATAATCGTCGGATTTTGTCAGCTCGAGCGAACGTGCATTACGTAGATAATACTACCCCAGTGCCGCGAAAAGGTCAGCTTCTATTTTAATTGTCTATCTGCAGTCGTAAATTTATATCTCGGGAGAATCGGGGCACCGAGGCCTTTTTCGGGTTAGCTTTTGTTAACTTATGACCTTTGCCCAGAAATAAAACAAACGGTTAAACTTAAAATACTAATATTGTGAAAGTTTGCGATGCCGTTACATAATAATACATAAAATATTAAAGTTTAGTCTAACTTTTTAAATTATTATCATTAAAGATTGAAGGTATAAATAGGTTAATGAAGGTATCAACAAGATATAAAAGAAACGTATACTTCTGAAAAATTTATCTTGTTAATATTATATATGTAGGTATATCCACAGTTTATTCGTAGTTAAGAATTCTTTTTAATGTTTGTTGTTCGCTATTTATTCAAAGCTGTATACAGTTTAACAGCACATAACGAGGCTCCGTTTAATAAACGTCACCATTATTTGAACACAAAGAGCTATGTAAATGAATGAAAGAGAGTAAAGAAATTACACCGTGACGGTATGAGGAAAAAAACAACAATAACGTTTTAACCGCCCCATGAATAATGGATGTCAGGATTGGCTTTCTGTTTTCTTTGCATCTACGCCGTAGACTGATATCGTAGCAGTTCGTAGCACTTACGCGCTGACATAGCACAATGACGGCTAAAGCGTGAGAATTCGCCGTTAGAGGCGCTGGTGTAACGTGAGGTCTCCGAAATGTCACTTGTTACTCTGTATATGGGCGGGGGTATTTCATTTAAAACATTATTGTAATTATAGCAAATAGGAGTTACGGGTCAATTAATGTAAGTGCTTTAAAAGTGGAATTAAGTAAAAGAGGTGCAAGCAGCTAATTCAGAGGTTAGTTTGTTTACAATTTTTTTGTAAATTTAAATTAAATTAAACTTGTAATTGTAAGCTATACCTCAGATCAGGACCTCACTCGCCAGTGGCGTAAACGGATGAGTACAAAAACAGTAGCGCTCATAAATCAGCCACAAACTTAAAACGTTAAGGAAGGAACATAGTGGAGAGTTATTAGGTTGGGATGGTAAATGTGGTGGCAGGCTGTCGCAGTCGGGTGCCATGTTATTGGCTACGACAGCGAGGTTGGACCCGACATTGACGGACGAGACAATCGCGTAGAATGCGAAACGAGACTTATTGGCGACGATCCCTCAACGTCACGTGGTGCAAGCTTAATACAACTTCCCTTCCTCATTTAATTTACTACTACTGAACTTTTAGAACATAAAGTCGGTTTTACAAGAACTGGAGCTCATCCCCAGTTTATTTTTACAGTTTTGAAGTAAAACAGGGAGATGAGGCTGCTGCAATAAAAATGTCTAGACTCAACTGGTCGGGGAAATAGAACGTGAATAGTGAACAAACCAGATTTTACGGCGTTTCGACTGTATTTAAACAACATCGCTCTGTGTAAATGCTGAATGCTTGAGATGATGTTCTGTATTCAAACATTTTTTAGTCAAACTCTATGTAAACAGTATAGGTTTTTTATTATTTGTAATTTTTATTTGGCTATGAGTTTGGCTTCCTCCATACGTATTGCTTATTTAATGAAGTGTGCGATGGTTTTATAGGCATGTAGGGGGATATCAATAACTCTGCTATTGAATTGAAAGGGTTTCACAATAAATAATTTCACTTTTTATAACATTGTAAAATCTTAAATCGATATCTACATACTTAAATAAAATCGTAGTTTTAAGAAATTTGTAACCCGGGTTATGTAGAATTCTTACAGCATTAAAACTCTTTCAAAAATAAATTCTATTAAGAATTATCACACATTCAATAATAATTAAATAATACGAAACAAATGTTAAAAACTTAAAACATACAGTACATATTTATAACAATTGGTTTTTTTACGACCGAAATATTAATTGAAGCACCACAGTAAACGGTTCTTAACGTTAATTCCAATTGCACTTGTCTTTATCTACGAGTGGCTACGTACAAAAAACAGGAACGCTGGAACCATATTTTTACCTCAAACTTTCTTTACTTTAATAATTCACTCATTTACATAGTAGAATAATTAAGCGTCCGCCAACGCGGATGAATTCTGACTAGCCTGACTTTAAACAGATAAACTAAAAGCTAACAAATATTTAACAAATATTGTTATAACAGTCACAGTTAACAAAAACAATTGAAATATCAAACGGCACTATTTTTCTTGAGCTACGTGTTTGATGACCTTAGCCGTAACTGTGTAGGAAAATATCGTGACAAAAACTACGTGACTGAGAGATCTCTATAGTTTTCAAAAGGCATATAAGGTCACCAACTTGCACACGGCAAGCTTAGCGGACTATGACCCTTCTCACATTAAAAATGGTTGACGATGATGATGATCCAAGAGCCATGGTTTATCCAATGCCCAGGAACCTTGGCTCTTGGAAATCAAACCTTGCAATTAACCATGCGTGATTATTTGAGACTTTATGTGTTCCTTAAGACATCTGAAACCATTTGACCCAGCATGGTGGACAGTTCTTACGGTCATAACTCCTAGAGTTTACGTCAAAATGTAAACTATTTATCGATATTTGGTCTAATATTTCACATGCATTCACTATGCATTCTGGGACATATTGGTTATATTACTTAGAAATGTTGCACTGCTATTTTGTTCTTATCCTGCAACGGGTTGAGTCTTTTGCCATAGAAATTGTAATTATTATTTCCTTTCAACACATACGAGTACATACGTTATTTCGACTTTGGTTTATCTTTTTTTGTACCAAAATTTAATAATTTGTAGCTTATTCGTTTACCGTTACCGGTAAATTAAAGGTTTTACGGAGTTAAACCTAACTTTCGCATAGCTCATAGACATGTAAATTAGTGGATTTTCAGGTGGATGTTCCGTGAACACACGTAAATTAAAGTAGCTTAAATAAAAAGTGGGGCAAGCAAGCCTCAGAGACTGAGTTTATTTTAATTGGCTCTACATATTATGAGGTAGCTTTGTATCAAATACGTAGAAATTTCTCGGCAAAATCTAATTAATTTTAATTCAGTATACACTACATACGAAAATTGTGGCCGCCTTGTCATAGTTATTGCTTTGATTCTATTTTGCTTTGACTTTTAAATTAGTTTGACTTCAAAATTACACATAATATATAGCACACGAATAAAAAATGTTACAGATTTATTGAAATATTCGTATCTAAACTTTTACTTCTGCATTTGTAACAGTTATAACCAATTGTGTGAACAGCAGTAACCACTTAATAGCAGGTCACTGCTTATATTATAACGTGGTTATTTTGTACTTCTATAAAAAACTGGTAAATGATAAAAAAAAAATTGTATATTATAACACGACGTATAAATTCATTATAAGTATGAAAAGTTAGGTCAATGTCAATTAAAATTATTATGCTCCGAACTCCAGCCGAGTTTAGAAATCCTCATTTGCGGAGATCAAAGCTTGAAAAAAAAAAAGATTTCGTTAGCACCAACTTTGAAAAGTGAGTTGTGGCCTTTCAAAAGTAGTTGAATTTAAATGCGCACTAGCGTATGCGTTCGGCTAACGACTGAAGGTAAAGTATGAACGCTACATATTATTACTATAGTACTTTTTCCGGGTAAGGCTGAATTTGTTAAAAAAAACATGATATAAATTTGAATACTAATCACTTTTGGGCAACTAACTAGACAAGTCTCATGGCGTTGAAAAGAAAAAGGTACTGTCGACTGTTTTTGAAATGTTAAAAATTTTCTATTTATTATGCAAAGGCGGTATATTGGTTGCCAAAATATTTCCGCAATATATAATATGACCAAAATCATATTTTTTCTTGGAAATTTATATTTAGGCGTTGAAAAATAAAACCATGTCGTAGTGAGGTTCCTTTTATGTTGTACGTATTTATTAATTTAACATTTATATTTACATAATTTTCAAAAAGATATAAAGAAAGGGCTTAATATTCAAAATATTATCTTATTAGTATTCTCTACCAGCCAGTCATATGTTCTCAATGTTCTAAGTTATGTTCGATGTCTACTCAGTACTCACATTTAAACCAAAGGCAAACTTGTTCTCCAATTATCCCTTTCAATTTGGAAAATAGCGTACTAGTTAATTAAGTAGTTATGTGTTGGCTGAGCACATAATATTTTCAATGTCACTCGGGTCTTCAAACATTTCGACCCAACCAGACATTACTATCCGTATCATGAAAACACCCTAACAGTTTGTGAATATGATTAAAAATCGTTTGTTATCTGGCCGTTGCCGCATAAATTTGGAGGGGCGGTGCGCCCCGGGCCGACCCGCAGCCGCCAGTAATTAAACTGTAAATTACTGGTAAGTACAGATCGGCCCGAAGGTCGTATCGGTAGCCCCTTCGAAGAATACCAATGAAACGAAGACCGTAATCAAAAATTTATTTCGCTCTCCTTCCTCGGGTCAAAAAGTATACCTACATCCTACTCGTATCTAAGAGTCGCTAGGATTCGTTACTTCATCCCATCAACTTTTAGCTGACAACTCACTCACTCGTACCAGCAAATGTAGAGCAGACAGGCACGAAACCGTATACCTACAAGAGTTAAATGCTTAACACGACTGAAATATACGAGGACACTTCCATGTCGTGCTATATGTTAAATTTCGTACTCAGCTCAGTAAAATTTATGAGTAACGAATTAACTTTGCGCGTAAAACCTGCTTGCCTTTTGTGGCACATTTTGACAATGACGAACGAGGGGCTTCCTATCCGACAGCAAGCGAAATTCGTGCCACGATTTGTCATCTATCGCGTTGTTATATTCTTACTTCGGTTGTTTTATTCATGGCATACAAAGTAGAGGACACATTACTCAGCTCTCTGATTGATTGTACAATTTTATTGTGCTAGATGTGGAGTAATGTTTTAACGTTTACATTTTTATATACATATGTTGATGCTTAACTCGATTAAAACAAGTTCGCAACAATCCGCGCCTACGTCGTGCATATTTTTCTTTATGCAAATGGTATCATTATTCCTTCATAGGAATTATGCGCATGCAAATAAAATATAGGTGCACACATACTACCATAAACACGGGATTCGCCTCACAGCAGAGCATCATCAGGGTTATAGAATCTTTGATACTGATATTATAGAATTAGATACATGCATGATCATTCAAAGGTACCTAAATTACTTTTGTTATAGAACATGAATTCTGAATACTTGATATGTAGATTTCAGAGGTTTAATCTTTCGCCGCGTTTAATGTTAAATATTTAATGAAAATATTCGTGCGCTGACATATTTCTTTAGCGGGATAAAGGTAGAAACGTCTAACATATTCGCGAGTAAATTTTCGGTATTTAAAATGTTACCAAAGGAGTCGAATTTCTTTTTGATGTTTTGCGCAGGAATGTTTGCAGGATATATTTTGCTGAATCCGTTAAGCTTTTTGGGTTCTGTCTATGGTTGATAATTTGAATATTATAAAAGCATTACAATTTTAGTTGTTTATTGTATATCCTCTATTACCGTCAATAGAGAAAATAGATTTATTATAGTAACAAAAATGCAAAATTTTCTTTTAATTTACTTTTTTATCAGTTTTGTACGAATAATCCAAGTTATCTTGAAATTTGTATTTTTGAAATTATATCCGTATCGTTAAAAATATATTTTTTAATGCAATAAATTTATTTCTCACGTAAAATGTTGTAGTGAATAAAGTCTAAGTACCTATTAATAACGCTTCACACTCGTAGCCCCACACTAAGATTCCGTATCGTGAGTTCCATGGACACACACAAAGACAAATACCCAAACACCTAGACCGGGCACAGAAATCTTAATTCATCATTTAAACTTCTGCCATGCTCGAAATCGATCCCAGGAACCTCCAAATGAGGTCCAACATGGTAACCTGCTCGTCAAAATATGTACTTAAGTTAATCTAGTTGGGCGTTATAACTTACGTGAAATAGAACAACAACCACATCTTGTCTTTGAAAAGATAAATGTTTTATTAAAATTTCATGCTGTAGCTTTGCAACATTGTGTAATTCCTTTGTTATATTAACTCATACTTCTCATAGCCTTCTCAAAACTTCATACAGTCCTTTGCAACAAAATTACACAACCCCGCGCATACCCCCTTTCATAAAGGAATATACACTGCGTTTACGGCATAATAATACTTTTATGAAAGCATGAAATTGTGTTGTATCCCTGTGTGCTATCTGCGTTTATTTCTACCACTAGTATAAATACATAGTATACCTACCTATGTTTGATGTTCCTGCAACTCTTTTTATGATCCACTGTATGTCATGGGCACGCGAGTATACCAAGCTGCTTCAATATGGATTTGAGGAGGGATAGTGCCAAATAGTATTTATTAAGCAAATCAGAGCCTACGATTATTTATAGGCATTTGGCTATTGTGTTTAAGCGTATAAGTTTATGCTGCGTCCGAATGCATTGTATATTAAAGATTAATTACAGGTTTCCGACAATGCTTGCAATGTTTTTAATTAATCTGGGGATTTAAATCCAATTTTCTGGTTAAATGAGTTACCATCGACAACATCGATGAGTTCAGCATTCGTTTTAAATTTAACCAAGTAATGTCACTGATACGATTAAATTAATATTCAAGGCTATATTTATTATTTACAATAAATACCTATTTTTGAATCAAATTGTGTTCAATGTATTCTTGTATTGAAATTGAAAACCAAATGTTTACAGATTGTTAAAACTCATCATAAAATTTATTGCATTAATGCACTTAAATGCGAGATAAATGTGTTAGTAACCTTTAACTTTAAATTTCCACTAGGTACACATTCACGTTCAAAAGGGTTTTTAACTGTCAATAGACTTAACTATATTTAAAACTAAAGAATTTAGAGGGTTAGAAATTTCTTTTTAATTTAAGTACTTTTCCTTTGGCAAATGCCTCTTTGCTGCAGGTAATAAAGTAACTTGTTCTAAGTATACACAGAACGCCAATTAATGCAATAGGTATAGGGATGTACTGACAGTGATGAGAACGGCTACGTAGAGTCCTCGACTTGGCTCATGTTAATGAATTACTGGCGGTGGGAGAACAGTCGACAACGTGTACCGTGTACAGTCCACAGTGTACCTACAACAAGTAGAAAGCGAGTAGAGGAATCTTTGCTTCAGTTACGCCATGTATGTAGGCTTTGCAATGGCGGTTGTGACAAATTGCCTGTAGTCGGTATTGCGTTACTATGTATATTACTTTGTGTAACGTATAGGACTTTATGGAGGCTAGAACGAGAATTTCAATACCAAATGCTTGAAGGAAGTCATATCTGCTGCCTTTCATTTTTATATTTCTTTGCCTAATTTATCTAGTAAATTGTTTCTTTACTAGTATCCTCCGCTGTTTATTATTGTATTTCATTTCTTTGATAAACATTTATTTTAAAAACAATGTTGGAATTTTAAAAACGAAGTTTGAGCGCTGTAACTAAAGTAATCTGTTAGTAAGTTCAATTGAAACAAATTGCCGTATCTCGATTGCTCTTGAATGTCAATTTTCTAATGGCGTTTATTGAGCCGTTAGTACGAAGTATGAGGTTGGCAAGGTATAGCGTAAAAGTTGATTTGATAAATCGTTTTTCGAAACTCATACTCTCCTTTTATAATTAAAAAGGATCACAGAAACAGCTTTTTATAAAAGAAACCTTTAATCTGTATGGAATTTTAAAAGATGGAAAGAGGTACTTTATTTTAAGGGTAGTACACAAAACAAATAAAAATCTAGCTCCTAAAAGCAATTTTATTCTTATGTTAGTATATTTATGAGATGGCTACTAACTCTGAAACAGGTTAGTTAGTTAGTTATAGCTGCGCAGTTCGCAGTGGCCGACAAACTATTTCGGCCGAATTCTAACTTCTACGTGCGAGTATGAACAAACTGTGAGCGTGTTGTAATTAAACTAGCACGGTAATCCGTAAGGCCCGGTATAATTTAAAGTTATAACACAACATAAATTTCGAGTTGGCTAGCTACGCAGGTTGTTCCAGAGGCTTAATCATCACTTGCGTTCTAGACGCGACTGCTCGTATACCAGCGTTCTGTGTAATATGCAACCCGCTCGATTAGCTGTTAAAAATATGACGCAGGGAAGTTTTTAATCATGGGGTAGTAGAATTCTTCTCTTCTTTTTGGTCGTAATATTCTTCTGACAGTCTCACGAGCAATCGCCACTTGTTTCGATTGGTAGTGGTATCTAGGTACATTCATATAAATGACCGCCAATTGCCGACTTGGTCAGTCCATCGCGTAGGTGACCTTCGACGACCTTCCTATTTCCGACTGAATTGTGTTATTTTCACATCTATTAATTATCATTATCACCAACCCATCATTGCCTAGGCACGGGTTTTCTCTCAAATAGGAGGAGAGTTTAGGCCACTATATATTATTGATACATAATTATAAGTGAAGTTAATAAAAGCGTTTGAAAATTAATAATTTAGTAGTTGTCTCAGAAGTATTGCTTTTGATGCTCCAACTACCTAATTCTCGTCGGAAATCTATAGACAAGTACGAGAACGCTAACACAAACATCTAGAGCTATCTCATTACTAAGTTGGGTATGTTGTAGCGATTTGATTTGGCATTTCTAGAGTAGGTATGTTCTAATTACTTACATTGGACTTCACTTTCCCTGATTCTATACTTCACACAGCACAACATGTTATATTATTTAAGTAAGTTTACAGTTAGCGAAATCGGAATATACAGAAGCGTACAAAGAAAATGTAGCAATGATATGGAGCACGCAATCAAATATCAAACGAATTTGAGATCGAAATAAATGAGAAAACGCGATTTCCATCACAGGGAAAGCTTTGGAAAAATGATGAGGTTTATTGAAACATCCATATAGGTTGTAAGTCTATTTTTGGGTACATAATATAGTGATATTGTTTTCTCCGTCTGTCGGTGCGTAAACAGTGATAGTGGTCCGCGGGAGCGTTGAAACTAAATTGGTTGATAATGAAAGATATTGAAAATAACTTTTTTATAAATAAATGTGATGTATCTATTGCCATATTTATCACAGTAAGATTTTATTGAAGGTGTTGCCTCAGTGCATCGAAAAGTTTAATGGACAATACCGTTGACGCATCAAACTCCCACTCTTGACGCAAACAACCACAAAAGTACCCTTAAAGTAGCTTATGTAGTGACATTATGTACCTATACCTACTTATATAGTGACAGTAATTTGACAGTTTTCCATTAGTGTTCATTCGTGTTCATTATTACGTGATACGTAAACACACGATGGCGTCAAAAAGCCATTAGTCTGTCCAATCAATCTAAAAGCACATTTTCTACAACATACTCGTAAGCACTACGTGATTTTGAGTGATATTGTAATTTGATTCTAAACATGTACCTACCTGTCATAACAATATATTGGTGTATCGATCCCTAATGGAAGGTTAATTGAAGCGATGTTTTGTTCCTACTTAAAATAATATAACAATATTTAATAATGTCAACGATTTCAATTCAACGCTTTGTAACTTGTGATGTAATAGGACATTTCAATTGAATTGCACAATCCTTGCGGAGTAGTTAGGTATATACAATGAAACACGAACAAATGAACGCCTACGGCTCTTCATAGCCATAGTTAACCAAGACCGAAGCCTCAGGCGTTAACAAATAACTGTCAGGCGTACAGGCATACAGTAATTATCGATTTGAGGATTGTTTATCTTATCTTAATATATATATATATATATATATATTACGTGTCACAGTGTTTGTCCGCGATGGACTCCTAAACTA
>DWQL01001615.1:0-11085 GCA_018231265.1 Noctuana haematospila
TCCGTTGCGTAGTTTTAAAGATTTAAGCATATATAGGGATATAGGGACAGAGAAAGCGACTTTGTTTTATAGTATGTAGTGATTATGTACAATACTGGACGGGTCAAGACAATCAGTCTATCCGTTAGCAACTCCCGAGCCTCTTTTATTCACTTACAAGAGTGACAAGTACGATATACAAGTACATACATTGGATACCGTAGTTTATATTCTGGTCCCGAGCACGGACAGCTAAGTAAGAACCTATCTAACAATATTTTTCAAAAGCCGTAATGAATCCTTATTGAAGCAACGGTATAGACGAGATTATGATGAAGGTAGGTATCATAAAAATATGCCAATCACGTCAATTTGTTTGTCAAAACATTATTATTTCAAAATGTGATACATACAGTAACGTAGCTGTTTACTAATAATATAATTCGTATGTGAAGTTGATATCTTGAACATCGAGCATAGATTAATAAATAAGTATAGGTAACTCAATATGGTTTTGCAAAATATTCATCAAACACTTAATTCGATCATAAGTTATTACAAAACTGGTATTGTAGGATCCATTCTACTTGTAAAATATATCGGTATTCTTGTTTCTAGGATTATTCTTAGGAACTACATATTTCAAGGTCATTTGAAGTCGTTACGGAGAATTTTCCACAAACAGGCAGGCTTTTTAATTGTTAAACAGATATAATATATATACACATGTAAAAAATATTTAATACTAGTAAGAGAAGGTCCATTAGCTATTTTATTAGATTTGTTAATTCATTCTAATTGATAATTCATTCAATGACGACCTGTGTGGTGTAGTGGTTACCACGCCAGACCACCATTCGAAGGGTCCCGGGTTCGATCTCCGGCGGGGCAGAAATTTAAATGATGAATTTAGACTTCTGTTACCGGTCTGGGTGTTTGTGTAATTGTCTTTGTGTGTGTCCATGGCACCCACGACACAGGGAATCCTAGTGCGGGGCTGTGAGTGTGAAGCGTTATTTATTTATTTATTTAAACAATGTAGCCAACATTATGAGTAGATGGATGCAATACAACACAACACAACCGGGAGACATTCCGATGTTTCTTCTTATTGTTTTACAGATATAGTCTCTCCTGCAGTTTTATTAGTAGAATTAAATAAGTCAGTACACTTACATCAGCGTCCACATTGGGACTCAGTTCCTGCGGGTCGTAGTCGTAAAGCGCGACCATACGACGCACAGGCTGGTTAGCGTATGCGTCCGTCCACCGGTCCCGGGGCTTGGCGACCTGCCCCGTGGCCTCCTGCTCCGACACCTCAACCACCATATTGTGAGGCACGTAGCCCCTTCGACCCCGGCACTCGCCCCAGTAGAAGCCGTCCGCGTCTTTGTCCCCCCAAACCTGATCAGATCATGGAGAAAATTATGACTATGGACTTTATTTCTCAAAAGAACATTACATTGCTTACTTTTATTTAAACTTGGAAAGATATTTCTGATTACACTTATACTCAAAGTTTAAAGTTATCGGTTAGCTAGCGATTAACCGTCACTTAAAGAGTAAATCGAATTATTGATCTCCTCATACATACATACAAAACTCTTCTATAAATTACAAGTTGGATCCCATTCGAACCTTGATAGTATCGCCTTCACTGAACGGCAGTTCTTCGTCACAGCTCTCGGGATTGGGGCTCATGGTGGTTGGATCGTAGTCGAATAGAGCGATGAAGTAGCGACTTCTCTTCGATTGAGGGTGCCCTTGCGCTTGGTGGCGTGGCCCCTGTATCGGGCCTCGGGGGCCAGGTGGGGGCCCACCACGGGGCCCATACTGAGGCAAAGGGCCCTGTCCTTGTACTGGTTGCTGGTAAAACAAGGTAAACATAAGTAAACAATTTTCAATCTTTAATTTTTAAGAGGAACATTTCCTCATGGTTAGATTGCCAATGTCCTGATGAAGATAATTGCCAATGCGACGGTACCGTCGAAGGAATGCTAACCAAAGGATTTTTGAATTATTGTTCTCACTCAAAGAAAATACATTAACTCCTAATCTTGTATAACTAATTATTACTTAATTTTTAGTCATTTAAATAATACTGAGGCAATTTAATACATTGTAATGTAGGTATTGATACCTGATGAGGATTAGGCGGTCGTCCTCTCTCGTGATGATTTCTCGGAGGCGGGTTCTGATATTGCTGCTGCGGCTGGCCGGGGTACGGCGGCTGCTGGTTACTTGTGAATTGGCCGGGGGGTGGATATGATTGGGGTTGCTGCGTGCCATGGAAGGCTGGTGTACTCGGGTACTGCTGACCCGAAGCCTGCTGCGCCGCAGGTTGGGACGTTTGCTGCTGACGTCCGTACGAACCAACACATTAATAAGGTTAGATTTTCCATAACAAAGCCAGTAGCAATTCATAAAAGCTCATAGCCACATCTTTATAATTTTCTTTGGCGGTATGCATTTGTAAGCAATTAAAACTTTACCTTCATCTGGAATTTAAAAACAACAAGACATTCCGCCGAAACACTAGGCAACCCCATGCACAACGAAAGCTAGCGTGCAGCGGTTACACTTGAAACCACAGAAATCTGTTGTAGCAATTACATTGTAAGTACAATCGTTACAATCAAAAAGTGTTTCTCAGCGAAAGGAAATGCGTATATTTCAAGATTTACTTTAAAATATATCAATATCTTTTACATTTCTTACAAATTTTAATACTTATCGTTGTGGTAAAGGGAACCCCTTAAAAATAGAATTATATAGGAATTTAGGAAGTGTGTCGAGGAGTTGTTTTGAGTTGTACGAGTAAGAGTCGAAGCCAAGACAACATGCAGATACAATCATACAAAGACGCGCTGCACATGCTCGGATGATATGGTTTTGTTTTGAGTGCTTTGTGGGGACGTCGTTTGATCTGGATTACCTATGGGTACCTAACAGTATCATTCGGGGCTTTACGTGAGAACATGTGATAAACGTGTATGCAATCTCGGTAAGTGTTTGGGACGTGGACCCGTGTCGTGTGTAGCATCGAACATCCAGGACGCAACAATAAACAAGTGAAGATGACAACACAGAAACATCGAAAAGTGGAAACTCGTGATTGAGAAGTCCGCACAAAATTGAGAGAAAGAGAGAGAGAGCATAGTGAACAGTGCTAGCACATGGAGAGCACATCGATGACAGCTAGGAGAGATCGCAGACCTGCGTGCGGCGCCGTGATGCTTCCTCATCCTCGCACCCCAGCTCGGTGGCTCCCTCTTTAGTGATTTCGATGGCCGGTATCCCCGATTGCTGACAGTACCATACGGTCATTCAAAAGTTTTAGCACACAACAATTTTCGATCAAAAGAGGCAACACAAAGTTAACTTTACGTGACGTATGGTTGAAATGATAGTGCTAGAAATCGAATGATGTGATTCTATCTTTTCTTGCATTTACCTTGGACAACATTTAGCCCGAAGCGTGACACTGTAAACTGAATTGATTATTATAAAGCTTGTATCGTAAATACACGTGTATATATATGAATACAGTCGAGATTTATAGACATCACTGAAGAAAGTCATAGTCAGGCACGAAGAGCTAAGCCGCATGGTATAGAAAAGCTGAAGTGGAAATTAAAATTTGCTGCCGAAAGCGGTAGAGGTAAATCCTGCATTAGTATTGGCCGTCTCGTTCTTTGTGATTATTGTAACTAAATGTTTTTTTTTCTTTAAGTGTAACAGTTACAGTAAACCTGATGGATACATGGCGTGTCGATGAGTCGATAGGAGTAAATGAGTATGGAGTACGAGGTAAAATGTAATGGATAATCAATAAGCTGTTATAAATTCTAGAGTCGATGCTGTTATAATCTAAACGTGTTATAATCTATAGAATAAAAACTATTAGGTAATCAAAGTCCAATCTAACACTGTTTTTCTTTGTCAGCTGACTTGTCCTGTCTAATGCTACCTATTATGAAATCTGTTAACGAAAATCTAAAATCTATAATTTAGTATTGTTGAAAGTATTATAGGTATATACCTTGTTTTATATTCATTATTAAAATTGTATGTTTAAATACTATAAATGTTTTCTAACATAGAACACTTATTTTTCTTCTACTGATATACTTTTGTGTTCTCCATGTCTAATTTAATATTTACAAAAGCATACTCAAAGAAAATGTCAGTTTATGTATCGATATAATGACTACTTTAGTAAATACGTATATATTATTATTCTATTAATATACTAGCACACTGTGTTATTAAAAACTGAAAAATAAAAATAAAATAAAAACTAATAACTAAAATAAAACACACTCTCAAACTGAAATAAAAAAATCTGGCTGTACTCTAAATAAAATAGGTGTGTATATAATAAAATGTTAGTAAAAACATAAATGAAAATAATATAAGAAAAAACGTGTTAAAATTCCTTACCGAAGGGGTTATTTTGTCGAATATACTCTTTAGGAGGCCTGTGCCGAATCCAGTTGTAGGCTACGGAAAGGTGTATAACAGTTATGTGAGATAGAGAGGCAAGGTTAAAGATTTAGTGACATGATATATCTCATGGGCTCCATGGAGGGTATTTGTCTGTGTCACAAATTACAAGCTCTTTATCTGTACTAAGTATCTGTAAGGTGTCGTGCGTTGTCGGGTATCGGCCAATAGCACTAGAGACTACAGATCTAGTCGCAAGCAGTATGCATTTAATTTTGAACGCTCGAGCCGAGTGCATAGCTATTTTCGATGACGCGCGTGGTCGTGTCGAGACCTTTCGGCAGAGAACTACTGGACATTTAGAAGATGCCAGCGACAGAACCACAGGAAAAAGTATAAAGAGTGCAGTTTGCAACACCGAAATTACGGGACAAGCGGTTTACATTGAAAAAAATAAATTTATGTTTTAATAAATTTATGTTTTAGCAGAAAGAACTGTTACCTACAAAATCAAAAGTAATAAAGCAGTATATGCATTGGAATAAACCGCTTATCACGCAAGAAGAGAGCATAATGACACTGATAATTTTAATGACATCTAAGACACAAACAAAGAAAATCAACATTTTTTTAATTAAATTATTATAAAGCTCGAATGGAAAAAAATTTTTGAAAAAAAAAGATAGCATAAATAAATTAAGGACACAGACGTAACACAACATTGATTTGCAAACTAAATGTACATCAAGTGCTGTGCCAACATATAATTATTAAATTACTAGTAAAGTTAAATATTACAATAAATATAGGTACATATTATGAAATATTATATTCTTCAATAAACATATAATATAAGCAAATCTATCAATTAGTTTTTTAAAAGCTATATTCATTAACACTGAAGTAAGTTTGAACTGAACTAAAACTGAACTGAGTTTAAGTGACTCAATTCACTAAGTCATTTTCGTATAGGTTTCATTTTGATTATTGATATTATCTATGACGAATATGTATACACAATAAAGCGAACAAAATCAACGATTGATCACCTGAGTCGTTTGTGGCAGATCGTGGCGATTAGCGGATGGGAAAATCTCTTTATCGGAAAGATTCTCATCATGCTCTATCACTTGCTGTTGTTGTTGATACGGCTGTGGGCGCTGAATACCTCGAAAACCAGAGCCCGGCTGATTAATTTGACCCGGTACAGGCCCACGAGGCATCCTCGATGCGACTCCCCTAAGAACCGCCGGTGGGATTGGCGTCGGTTGACTGTCACTGGACTGGCTATCACGAGATTTTGTACGCACCTGTAATGAAATCAATATAAATAAAGAATAAACTTCACACCTAAATAAATTTTTACTTATAATCCAGCGTTCAGAAATATGCAAACAATGCGTACAACATAGCGATAACACAGTCCACACTCACAAAGAATAAGCGCAAATAGGCAGCGCTCGCAAAGGCTAAAGCGGTACAAATACTCACAGTAACACATTTAGGGTTCAGGCCGATCAGTTTGCCAATGTCGATGAGAGCATGATCGCCGGTGGGCGAGTCAACATCAGTCACCTTCTTGCCATCTGCGTAAACTGCGTATCCAGTGACGGGTCCGGACGCAGGCGGCCGAAGAACCGGCTGCCAGGTCACAAGCAGTGTGCCGTCCTGAGGCCCCGCCTCCACCTGCGACACCGCACCAATCACCACCAATAATCCAGCCAATATCGTTAGGCCAATTGGTTTATGACATTTTTGACAACTATGTCCAGGTCATACATACTAAAAGCCACACCAAAAGAGAGGAGTCCAACATCACAAAAGGGATTGCAAATCTAGCAGCAAGGTGAACGGAGATTTATAAATTTGTCCTGGCGCTGGATTTATGGTTGCGATTGACGCGACTTCTTCGAGATTGTCCAAGGTGCCGCGTGCTTTGAGGTTGTGATATTACTTTAAAGGGAGCAGGGTAGTGTATGTATCGGTGAGAGAGTAAATATGAGTTGGTAGGAGGAATTTTATCACACACTGTGAGCGTTAAGCTATCTTTAGTGCGTGTGCTAATTCGCTTAATATTTTTTGGAAAAAGCTTTTGGAATTGTTAGTCCAGATTATGTACATAACACACCACTATTCGGGTAACTAAAAGTAGGTATAATGTAGGTAATATACCGTATTATTCGTCTTATGTACGTATGTATTGGCGGGCAAGGATTGTGGGTGTAGTGTAAAAATTTCAAACACAAAAGCATGCTTAATCCACCTCATGCTAAATCTTATTTATAACAATTTAAGTACCATAATTTCATTCGGTGGATCCGGTAAGCCTTTGGGAAGAGTCCTGAAGTCAGTATAGGCTCCCGGAGCTTCTTCAATCGGTATGCCTGGAGGGCCAGCTCTTAGATGCTTTGCTCTGACTGTTACACGGTATTGAGTGCTCGGAGACAAGCCTGTTATTGTATGACGATAAACACCAGGCTTTACAGTCCGGACCTAAACAAAAGTTACGCATCAGTAAATCAGTTTACGCAGA
The DNA here is from genome assembly GCA_018231265.1 of Noctuana haematospila. Classification (NCBI taxonomy): domain Eukaryota; kingdom Metazoa; phylum Arthropoda; class Insecta; order Lepidoptera; family Hesperiidae; genus Noctuana; species Noctuana haematospila. The sequence continues at coordinate 6,959 of DWQL01001615.1, forward strand.
CATCGTGACACTGAACACTCTTTACGAAAAAGCTTACTTCCACGTTGTTGACGCAAACAACATGTTGGTGATTAGAGTTCGCTGGCAACCAGGAGATGATGGCCTGGGAGCAGGTGACGCCGCTGGCTCGCACGCAAGTTGGCCCCATGTTGGCGGTGTCTCTGCCGATCACCATGGTGCAGGCAGCGTCTCGTGAGGTGCGACGAGACGCTGTCACAGATCGGACGCTGATGCGGTGAGGCTTTGAAGTTACAACGGATGTGTTTAATATAATAAATACTTAAATAAGAACTTAACCTACTCATTGGTTCTAATGCAATTAAGTACCTATTTATAAAATATATTTTATTCTACTAAAAGCATTTGATTACTCATTGCATTATAATTTAGTAAAAACTGTTTCACTGTTACTCCAATAATGTAAAATTAAAGTTCAATTTTGAATATTCGGTGCTAATAAAATCTAACATTGACCTAAAAGTATCCTATGTCTAGGTGCTTATAAAGAAGATGGTGTCTAACAGAAAAATGATATGATACTATCGTAGGTACTCGTATATATACCTAAAAAAAACTTACTCGATTGGAATCTACGCCTTCGACTAAAGCGCGGGTGCGCTCCGAGGCTTTCACGGTGGTTTTGAGAACTCCGTCGACGTAGACGTGGTAACTCTCGATGTTGGCTTGCTGGACTCCTTCAGGCGCCGTCCACCCGATGAGCACGGACTTGTTGAGCTGCCTCTCTAGCGTGAGCTGCCGCGGAGCAGGCACTAGCGACGAGAAAAACAGCTCTGCTGTTCAGGTCCGAGGGTAGATCGCGAATAGGAGAGCGGCCAGCGAGGCGAAGTGCGAGTGATATGCGAAGAAGCGTGCGGCGAAGTCCGGTAGAACGGGATGGGGGCAAATGGAAGGTTTCAACTATAGAAATCTAGAATGCAGCTCAGTGATGTCCTAAATGCATAAGGCTTAAATTTCGAATAAACATACTGACATATCTCGAACTATTTTCAAGTTATTCTCAATCTTGTAATAAAATGTCAGTGATTGAATGAGTGCATTTAATGCGTTCAGGATTTGCATGCAATTTGTAAAGGTTCTACAAATAGATAAAAAGTTATCTTTTCTAGATAAATCAACTATGATTTCATAATTCTAAGTTAATAACTATAAGTCTACTAATTTGAACAGTCAATAAAGCAAGAATGAATTATCAAACAACACTAGAATTAAGTTAGTGAAAATATTTATGACACGATAATATTCAGGAGCAAATCTGTTCTATCTGAAAAGTAAAATCAATTTGCAAATATTTGCCCATTTAATTTCATTTTTACATTATCGAATTCTAAATTTTTATTACCATTACATAATTTTATTATTATTATGGTGTACTACTATTTATTGTTGAATTTAATTTATGATCACAGATTTGCCCATTTTTAAGATCATTTACAATGTTTACGTCATATTCCCTTCAAGTATATAAATAAATGAAATGTTTATCGAATCTATTGCTTAGAAAATGTCAAATTTTAAGAAGATAAATTTACTTCTAATGGGACATATTATTTCCAGAGAGAGAATTAATTACCATTGTCATCATCTTCTGGGCCATCACTAATATCGACGACTTCGCTTAGTCGAGCCACATCACGACTTAGTGAAAGATCGCTTATAGCTGTCGTGTTTGTATCATCATGTTGCATGTTAGCTGCCACTTGAGACTGTTGAAAGAAAATCCAGATCAATACATACTCATTTAGAGTTCGCAATAGTAAAAATTCTTAGTGAAATAACAGTGCACCTGATGGAATTCTACAAGATCATCACCAACCAGCCTTTGACAAAAGCTTGCCGGTACTAAACCTCGACGACCGTTTAAAAGTTCTGCGTCTAGCATTGTAGCGTTCGGGTCTAGAGGACCCCAGACCAATAAATAATCTCCGGCGCTTATTGGGAGCATCTCACCATCAGCATTTTCGATTCTGAAAATATAAACTTAGTTACTGTGCTATAGAAGGAAATACCATAAACATAAATGTAGTGTATTTGCTCTGGTGCGTATTTGCAAAAAATTGGGCATAATTTGGATGTTTTTACTTACTCTGAAGGATCGTAATTATATCTGGCAATGTATACGCAACAGCGTCCTCTTCCAGGAAGATCTAGCATATCAACCAAAAGTTCTTGAGCACCGCCGTTCGAATAGTGTGTGTTTCGAACTGTAAATGAAAATTTATTATAATTTCTACTTATGTATATATATATATAAACATAATTTCAAGATAAAAACATCCCACAACAAAAAACTAGGTATTACCATCCAATTCCAATCCACAATTCGGCATTATTCTCGATAAAGCTCTTTGGTTTCGATCGTGACTGAATCCTGTATCTATGCCTCCTAGCCTATCAGTTCCAAATTGGCTATCTAATCCTAGGCTCCATGATGGTTGATGAGGAGTTACCGGAGTTGTTGCTCTAACTATTGAAGCAGTATTAGTCCCATATCTACCTAAGCCAAGATCTATTTCGTCTATAGGTTTTAACTTAATATTCATAGCATTGGTTGTTAGACCGCTAGAAATAAGTGGATTTGTATATGTACCCGCACCAGCGCCGTATGTACCGGTGCCTGTCAAACTTGTATTGAGCGCCCCAATTTGTGTTCCTCCAGTAAGGCTCGATAACGGATTTCCAAGTCCTCCAGAGAAGCTCGATTGCATTCCAGCAAGCGTGCTCGACAGTCCCCCAGACATGCTGGTCGGCGGATTATTCAAACAACCCGAGAGCGCCGACCCTGCTATGGTATTCGTTATCGCCGGTCCAGTCAAAGGCCCGCCCAAACTCATAGCCGCCACATTGCCAGTAATGTTTTGGAGATTGCTCTGTAGCCCCGCCAGTGTATTCGAGATTTGACTTATATTATTGACGAGTGGAGCTGTGACTGGATTCGTGAACGTGACTTGATGGGTGTTACATAAGCCAAAGGAATTTGTGGTATAGGCGGACACTGGGTTTGTGTAGGAAGTGGGATTGTGCGCACTCATAGAATAGTTGACAGAGTTGGAGCTGGGTGCCGTGAACTGTCCGGTGGCGTGGAGCGATGAGAGTGTAGGCATGGTGTTACTCTGGCAGAGGGCTACGTGGCCAGTCCCCGTGTACGAATGCGGGAGAGGCGAAGGTGTGGGCGAGTGAAACTCTCCCAAGGCTTGGTTTGATCCACTCGATTGCATTCCTGCAATTAATATTTAAATTTTTATAAATGTATTTTGACTCTCCAGCACATACACAGATTATATAGTACAGCATTGGTATTACTTGGTATATTTTTTAAAATTTAGTGCTGCAAACTTTCGCCTCTAATTAGGTCGCATAAATTTATAAGTTGGGCTGATTTGATTTATACCTTTACAACAAAATTTTTATATTCAAGTAGTACCTAATGCTGGGTCAATAGATCAGTTTGTTACTATACCTTGATTATTTGTTTTAATTACTTTATTTTAAATATTATGTTCAAATAACTCGTAATTATTTTCGTTTATCATTCGATCTCTTTAAATTAAATATAACGCCATGACAGCTCTAATAAATTTATAGGTATGTGGAATAACATTAATTGTAAGTAGGTATATAATTTATTAAGGCTGTTTTATGTGCGGGTGCGTAGTAGGTCCTATACATTATGCGGGCGAGGGACAGTTAGCAGTCCGTCACTCTGCTTTTGGGACATCAGCAATTCTAATAAATTAATATATGTAGATATATATTAATTACGTAACACACACACACAGAAATCTAGTAACTTTGTCCTAGGGAATATGGTTTTAGCGGAATGTCTAGATCAGTTATTCTTGCCATTAATTATGTAATACCTATTAATAAGCGATTAAAACTTTCACAAACTTATTTTTAAGAAGGGATAAGAATTGAAAAAGAATTAAGAACAACGTATTAAGAAATTTAATATCACACAGAATCACGATTTGGATTGCGCTAAATATTAAATAAGCGTAGCTACTAAAAGTGCTGGTTACAGTGATACACACACAGGGAGCACACGGTTAAGAAGATGTCCAGTCTTACCGAAGTATGTACGAGTATGGTTGTGATTACCATGCGTC
>DWQL01001616.1:0-11085 GCA_018231265.1 Noctuana haematospila
CGAGCATGCAGGCCACCTGGTGTAATGTGGTCGCTGCCGTCCATGGACTCAAGCAGGCTCGTGTCCTGCCTGAGGTCACATACAGTTGCGCTGCTACCCCGGAGGCTGATGGTCGCCTTATGTAAGTGTGGCCGGTATGTACATATGGTGTATGCATGTAAGTGCGGTACCTATCAACGTCAGCGGAGCGAAGAGTTAGGCCTATAATAGTTTTTAAAAATATTCAGCTTTCTAGGAAAAAAAAACAGACTCACCTAACTATAAAAACATACTAGTGAATACATTCATATAGAGTCTAGACTAGATTGAAATATCTCGGGTTACAGTCTTTGACATTCATCATAGAATTTAGCGCCTCTAGAAACGAGTAGCTCAAAGCTATGAACACTTTGTGTGCTCAAATCAGCCTGAAAATAATATTTGTACAGCCAAAAATACCTCGCAATACTTAGAATAACTCGGCTCTGAGCACACTAATTTGCGGCCTGAAATGAATGTAGAGTTTGCTCTACGTTGCCGTTGCGATGGCGTCTGTGTAACCCCATCCTAGCCGGAGGCGATAACTAAACGTAGTTGAACATGTATGATCACTGTTGCCAACGTCGCCTTAGTGCTTAGTTGTTCAATCTACCATATTTGCCGAAAATTACTTTTTGATACAGAAAGATGCGCGCTTTAATTTCACAGCGATTAGTGAAACATTTAAAGAATTAAATTTTTAGAAACAAAAGTCCTTCTATATAATTTGATTCAGGGTAGATTGAACAAATAAGCACTAAGACGATGAAATGTTTCTATGTTAATGTAAAATAAAACTAATCCTCGATCACTGTACTTTGAAAGATTTGAAGTTATTTGTATAAATAAAAGACTTGTAAAGTTTTATGGATACAATAATATAAACTTATTATTCGGTTTTTTTTAAATGCGAACATGACTATAATGTACCAGCTAGCCGGGACCATTGCACGGTCGCAGTTCATAGTACTTTTGTGTTTAAAAAACTCACTAAACGTCTCGCTAAATATTAAAAATCCCTAATTACCTATAAAAAATGAACATGACCCTCGTTAGGAGTTTTTTGTTCCTATGTCTAGAGCTCCTCTTTTCTCTTATGAAAATAAGACGAGCAGAAAAGAGATAGCCTTACTGGAGTCGTCCCTACTTCAGACAAACACCTCGAACCCCTCACGCAAGGGTGGCGAATTTCGTTCCCGCGCTTGCGCGGATCAATATCTTTCCCCTTATAATAATACTACAGTCTGCTTCTAAATGTTGGTGCGTGCCCCGTACAGCTATCCATTGCTACACTAATAGGGATTTGAGTGAAATTTCACTAAATTAATCCGCAATGGAAAAGGTACTACTTTTTGAGTCACTGGTCATAAATTGTTTGAGAGAAAAGTTGTAAGTGACCGCGCATGCGTATTACATCCCTGAATCAAAGGTTGAACAAGTGTAACCAAATACAGTTGCAAAGTGAAATTATTCATAGAAAAAATCGAAAAAAACAGCAAAAATGTGAGTTTTTTGATTACTTGAATGTAAATGCCTGTAGCTACTTTTTTTTAATATGTACTTTGTTTTGATCCTTTGTTGAAGCAGTTTTGCCTATGAATTTATTGCGAATTTACGATTGAATTTCAAGATGGGGTGGACTTCATTGAAGGGCTGTTCTTAGATAAAATCCAAATGCCTACAACTTTGATTTGTTCAGTCCATATTTATCCTAAATTTTTACCTACTATTTAGGACCTAAATGCTGTTGCTAACAGTGTTCATAAAACAAAGCTTCATTTTATTTTAATTCGGTAAAGTAACAAAGTCATGATTTTTATTGCGGCTAAATGTTGGTGTGAAATTTAATAAAAGAATAGTTATTAGAAAACCTAGAACTTTGCAAAGCAACTACATAATTTTTGATCTTTCACTCGGACGTTAATTACGATGTTAATTAGGACGTTTATTAGGTATCTACGCACCAGCCTAATTAGCTTCCATTTTCAATTCCATTTTTGAAGTTTCATTTTCTTATGAAAATAGTATTATAAATTTACTTATTTTCCACTTTGTGGTTTTTGTTCAAGGATATTAATGTACGAATTAAATTATAATAGACAGATAAATAATTAAATATCATACGCATCTATAATATTATAATGTAGGTATGGATTTACCTATATTTGGTTACTAGGCAGGTACACTCGACCACAAAGTGGCATTATGTTTCTACAGACAGATATTGTTGTTTAGAGATACTTAAAATGTGAGGCGTAGATCGCTGCACTACCTGACATTAAATGTGTTACGAAGACTACTTAAAACTTAAAGCTTGCATGGCTGGCTACGTCTGTCCTATAAAAAAGACACGTTTGTTCTAGGATGGCGTGCGGCGCTGACTGCCTATCTCTGGGTCCACCGCCTGACTCCATCCTGCACATGCCTCCGCCGCCGCTGCCGGCATTCCTCGCCAGCGCCACGAACCTGACGCCACCGTGCCGCGCGTCCAAGTGTCCACCGCAAAACAACGAGGAGAACGCACTGTTCCCTGGTGTCGAATACCATGAACTGCCGAGACATGGTAAGAATTTGTTTCAAAAGACTTTCAATTCTATATTGTACTATTAAGCCACCGTCGACATTGTGTCTGATCTGCGTCACCAAGGTAAACATCTTTCGTCATAGAACAAGGTGTTTATTTACTCTTTAGACCCTAAAGTATCTTTATAATTGGTTTCAGAGCCAGCAAGTAACGACGATACCTGGTTCCTAGTTCTGATCACTTGTTGCATCGCTGTTCTGTGTATCGCTGCTCTACTGGCCTTGTTTCTGCTGAAGTGTAGGGAGTAAGTTAATTTTCTTACAATATAATGCATAATAAGGATTGTGTTCCGTTCAGATTTGAATTAAAAATGTATTTTTCTGTCATCAGAGCTCGAGGTGGATGCAAAAGTGGAACTGGAAAGGCTGGCGGTTCTAACGCGCTTTACGGAAGCGCTGCTCTTGATTCAAGAGTCCTATGGGCGGCTCTCACACCCAGAGGAACTCGGCACTTCGTAGCTGACACATACCCACACGACGAGACCGAGGACCACCACTACGAATGCGTAGAACCACCCCTCTACAAACTCGGACCTCCCGAAGATCTGGGCATATCTCGCCACTACAACGTTGATTACGAAGACCCGGCACCACTTATTGAGAGCTACTCCGACAGGACTGAAGAGTATTTCCGAAATGGCATGGAAACGTTACGTAGAGGCACCAGACCATTGGTGTCCTCGCCGACCAGGATCGAGAGACCGAATTTGCCACCCCTGAATCTCCAGCCCAGGACTCTCCGTCGTGCGCCACATTCTCGTCGAGTGAGTGATGCCAATAATTCGGAGAAATCGGCCATCTGAACCGAAAATGGCGCGGTATTTTCCGTCGCCGACACTACTGATATCGACTATGAGTGGCAGGCCGTTGCCGACTCTAATGTCGACCGTCTCGTTTGAAGACCATTTGCACTACACCGTACAGTACAGTTACTCCGTACATCGACTCCACTATGAGCTCAATAAGCTCAAGTCAAAGACATTTACCCAATGTAGAACCGCGTATTCTGCGTCCCTAGAAATAAACCGCCCTACTCGTATCATAGACTAAAGTTTTAGTATTAACAAAATTTTAACATTAATTTATTATTTTATTGTAGTGTAGAGTAAGCCCCAAATTGTGTAAGTATAGTTATTTTTAAAAAGTGAAAGTTTTATTATTATTATGAAACGAAATTGTTATTTACAAAACCGCACGTGTGTGCATCAGACTACGTGTATTCGCAGGACAGCAATATTTGCGTGATCAATGTCATCATACAATTTTATTATTCAGTTTAATTTATATAAACCAAAAATGTTCAGATTTTTTTAACCTTTTGTATTATGCTACGTAAAAGTAGGTACCTACGTACATTTTTAAAAGCACTAGATAAATTAAATTGAAAATATTGCATCTAGAATGAAGAAAAGCGATATGAAATATTTTATTACTTCGAAATTGATTTTTTTTAATGGCTTAATACTCTTAATGATAACTACAGAGTAGGTATATAAATTTAAAAAAAAACAATGTGTTTACTAACGAAAAGGCAAAAATAAATTATATGAATTAAGGTACCTACATTAGGTTAATAGGTTAATGGTACCTATTTTAAGTAGTACATTAGTTTTATGATTTTATACCCTAGCTAAGCCTGCAGTGCTAGTTTTCAGAATCATTGTTGATTACAAGATTACTAAAATAAAAATATAGTGACTACAGATATAGATCACAAACTTGCAATCGATTCAACTTCAGCAGTTAGACTTAGTAATCAAACAATAACTAATTAATTATTATGTTTGTAAATCATTGCCACAAATAATTAAAGAAGGTATAACGATATTTATAAAAATTAGTATATGTAGTATAAACTAGAGTTGATTTTGTTAAAATATAAAGTTTCATACATTGAAAGATGTATCTAAATTTTAAGCTATTTGATGTGTGTAAATAAACCAATTTTATCAGCTGTGTGCAATATAGTGTGTAAGGGCTTTGGAGGCTTAATCTAGATATTCTAGATTGTTTATCATCGGTACACTTAGATTTACTTACTTATCACTGATAAATTTGTTTAATCAGCTGATTTACATAACTTTGTAGCTGTAAATCACCGTCACTTTCAGAAAATTATTAGTTTTGATGTTTTTTGCTAAACGTTTGTCAAAATCCTGTATGTATTAAATTTATTATAATTATATGTAATTGTCATGCAATTTTTATACTAATGAATAAATAACTGTCTTTAATAATTATTTATTTCCCTTATATTAATCTGCATTATTTTAATACTAGGAAAAAAAAAGTGCCTAACAAAAACAGTAAAATTTATTGTTGCGGGCTAATTTAATAATATTTTTTATTTGATTTACCTCATTTACCCTTTTAACTTTTAAAAGATTTCATAATTTCACATGAAAACTAGGATCTACGGAAAAGCAAAATAAAATACCTGATCAAAGAACCAAAATCCAACACTATTAAAAACCTAAACTGTCACTTCTAAACCGCTGATTGATATTTGTTAAGTGTCAAAAATATTGTCTGTGTACTCTGTGTTGTCACTTCACTTGTCTTGTCACAATCTGTCACATTACATTAGCCGCATGCCATTTTTGACATTTTGCTTGCGTTAGTAAATAATGAATTAAATGCGGTCGCTTGCATCAATATCTGATTTTTAATTTAAATATGAATTCTCTGACCAAATAAAGGAAAAAGGATACATTGTATTAATATTATATCCATTAAATTTAGTAATAGTTCTATTTAATTAAGTGAAAATGTCTGACGAAGTGATCAAACATTCAGTGCACACTTTGGTGTTCAGATCTTTAAAGAGATCTCATGATATGTTTCTTTCCAACCAGAGTCTCTTACCACCCATAGATGAGAAAGCGTAAGTACTTATTTGTGATCCTAATATTACTGTGCAAAATATAGAATTTATTTTAAAAGAATGTGTCTTTCTTCAGAGAGAAAATATTGAAGTCGGTGAAAGCAAGAGACAGTTATGGCCTGGTGATGTCGGCAGTGCAACGGGCTCAGGCTGTTAAACAACAGGAGGCTCTGAACAGACCTGACACACCACTTGATACAGGTAACCTCATGCAAAAAATTTTACCCACGACAGGGAACCTAGTGTGTGGCTGCAAGTGTGAAGCATTATGAATTTTTTTAAAAAATGAACAGCAGCTGTGACTAATTCTGATCTATTGTATAATTATAGTACTGCTACAGTAACATTTGCTATTATTCTTTTAAAGACATCGCAGAATCGGCAGCTGTAGCTTCAGATGGCGCGATGCTTCCATACTCATCCCCGAGCGTCCCGCCGCAATCTGCGCTGGCTCCGCGCCGGCCCCCTGCCATGCCGAAGCCCAAGTGGCATGCCCCCTGGAAACTGTTCAGAGTCATCTCCGGACATCTGGGCTGGGTGCGCTGTGTCACTGTCGAGCCTGGGAACGAGTGGTTTGCCACTGGTATGATTGATTAAAATTTATTGAAAGTGCTGACCTAGTAAATTATCTTGTGCTTTAACAATTTTCTTATAGTAATTTTGGAAGACATTAAGTGGCCTGACGTTACTTGGCTACTTTTTACCGACATTAAAAGAGGAGTGTTTTCGATTCGACATATAAATAAAAGCAAACATAATAATATGCTTTTTACTTAAATGTTAAGAAAAATAAACATTGGAAATTAACTTCGATAGTTTCTTTGTGTTAATAAAATGTTACTAGTGATTAATAGAAAAATTATCTCTCCATTGCGTTTTAAGGTGCTGCGGACAGAGTAATCAAAATATGGGATTTAGCGAGCGGCAAGCTTAAAGTTTCACTCACAGGACACGTCAGTACAGTGAGAGGTAATTATTTTTATACATGTTATTATGTTATCAATTTTATTGCTTTTATATTTTAAATTACAATAAAAATGGATGAAAAAAAATCTGTGGTGGTAGGTAAATCATTAAGTTTTTTACTAAACTTGCAGGTTTAGAGGTGTCAGGAAGGCATCCATATTTATTCAGTTGTGGTGAAGACAGACAAGTGAAATGTTGGGATTTAGAATATAACAAGGTAAATCTGAACATAATATTATTATTTACTCATACCAGTAAAAGCCTAAGGTTAAGAATTAGGCCTTTTATTCAAGATGCCTGAAAGTTTTCTTTGAAGTTTTCAAATAGCATTTGAAGTTCACGAACCCGTACTTAGCTAGCATGGTGGAATATGAGCTAAATCGTTCTCATATTTGAGAGAAGACTCTTGCCCAGCTATGAAACTGGTAGGTTGATGACTACATCATGATGGCTTCTGCTGATTAAGCTGAATTTAGTAAATTAGCAGAGTATAATAGTTTTGTTTGTTTGTTCGTTTGTGTGTGCGGTGCAGGTGATCAGGCACTACCACGGGCACCTGTCGGCCGTGTACACGCTGGCGCTGCACCCCACCATCGACGTGCTGGTGACAGCGGGGCGCGACGCGACGGCCCGCGTGTGGGACATGCGCACCAAGGCCAATGTGCACACGCTCACCGGACACACAGACACCATAGCCTCCCTCGCCTGTCAGTCTGCCGAGCCGCAGGTACTTGAAAACTTGAAAATGAAAAAACTTGAAAATACTTTAGTAGATCAAAATAATTTAGACATGTGGCAGTATGACATGTAAAGGAGCAGTAATATGGACCTGAACTCACCCTCTCTAAATAGTTTATTCTCTTTGAGTCAGTTCACAAAAGACACTTGTAAGAGTGTACTCTGTGCTTACTTCTATAAAGCATAAATATATTCCGACTATAAACCTTATGTCCCATTGAACCAGTGACATCCAAAATTTACATTTTATTATCAGTTGCAATTCTATCTTGAAAAGTTTCAAAATACATACCTACATTTTCCTTCACAGATTGTAACGGGTTCACATGACTCGACTATCCGTCTATGGGACCTAGCGGCCGGCAAGTCGATGTGCACGCTGACCAACCACAAGAAATCAGTCAGAGCCATAGTGATACACCCCACACTGTACACCTTCGCGTCTGCGTCGCCCGACAACATCAAACAGTGGAAGTGTCCGGAAGGGAAGTTTATACAGAACTTGTCCGGGCACAATGCTATAGTGAACTGCATGGCTGTCAACCCTGAGGGGGTGTTGGTCAGTGGAGGGGACAACGGTACCATGTACTGCTGGGACTGGAGGACTGGCTACAACTTCCAGAGGTTGCAGGTGAAACAAGATTCTTTAAAATATATTGTGTTTATAAGATTTAGTGAAAGAATTATCATACAGATAAGCGTGGCAAAACATAGACCCATATGACATTTTTAATATTATTGACTATCCCGTGTCTCTCCCACAGTCCGCTGTCCAACCAGGCTCTATGGATTCAGAAGCGGGTGTCTTCGCCATGACCTTCGACCAGTCAGGCTCTCGCCTGCTGACCACAGAAGCTGATAAGACCATCAAGATATACCGCGAGGATGACGCCGCCACCGAGGACACTCATCCCATCAACTGGCGCCCGGAGATACTCAAGCGAAGGAAGTTTTAGTTTTAATGTTAGTGAAATAAAGAGTTTGTATTTTATTGATTGGTTTGTTTTATTGTATAGGAGCTAAAGGGAGACCGGTGTGGGAAAAGACCCTTACCCAGCGGTGGAACATAAAAAGGGTTGAAGGCAAGGACCTAGTAGGCTCCAAACGATAAACGGTTTTAGCAACTTATTAGTGAGTTGGCGGTATCCAGCTTTCTATTGTGGAAAATAAATCAGACGAAATATTTTATGTAAATGGCAATGTAGTTAATACTTATTAATATAAAGCCTTTTTACTAACTCCACGCATATCTTTTTATGTTTCAAAATGTACCTATTTGAAACTAAGATTGGAAAATTTTGAAATGAAACATACCCAAATTAGTTTTTATAATTATATATTTGTTATCATCATAAATTTAAATATGACACATACATGATTTTCGTGTAGAAACTGCAAGTGGAATGTACGTATCCAATTAGATATCATTCAAGCTAAAATAAAATAATATCACGAAAGAAGTAGGTATATTATGCTCTCTGTTTATTTAGAATAAATATTTTGATTTATAAATATAAAACGAAAGTTCAAAACTGATGAGTAAAACAAGTCTGCTCATAAAAGCACAATAAAAATGTTAACAAAACATTTTGCATAGGATTTTTTATAGGTTATAACATGATAAAACACATACTCTACCTACCTATAGTACAAACAAAGTAATGTTTACTACAATGAAAATTAATATAAAAGCTAGTTTGCTAAATTGCCAAATTTTCCTTTGCATTCAACTCAAATTTTCACATTCCTACATTATAAAAATATATTTCTCTCTAAATTATTGCAGTTACCATAAGGTTTTTAATTACATTTAGAATCGTTTGACTGCAGTAAAGGTGAGGAGAAATTCCACCTCATCTGCCAACACTTATTTTGTCACAAAATACAAAATTTTACTCATTTCTTCAATAATTGTAACAATAATACAGTTAGCAGTCTGTTTACAACATGATTTGATGTAAGCAATACTAAAATGTTATTTAAAATGCATTGCCTTATGAAATACAAGCGTCCAAAGCGTTGCAAGTTATATTTGTCTTCTTGTATTATATTTCGTCGTCCAAATCAAACTGCTCCTCAGGGAAATCGCCAACGGTGATATACACAGGCTTTACAAAGCCTCCGTATTTCGGTGGACATGTAAAGTAACGTTTGCCATTTACTCTGCAACAAATAAAAAATAGATTTTACTACTATAAATAAGTACCCATACATACTATAAATGTGATTGCAGACAAAGTTACTTTTTATCTGTTAATGTTATATTTATTTCCTATAGTAAACCATGCTAACATGCAAAAAGTTTTAATTTTCAATGTTTCACATCGTTCTTTGACGGCTCTATTTTCTTTTTATTGTTTCAAACGAAATAACAAATTTAAGAGTTCTCTTCACAAGTGACTCTTTCAAACAACAACAACAACAATATTATGCAGAATCAGTAAGTAAGGCGTGTGGCGACACTTACGATCCGTCGTTCTTCCCGCGCGGCTCGTCGTACTCCACGCCGATCCACAGGCCGCGCGCGCCCTCCAGCGGCCCGTTGTAGCGCACTGTGGCGCGCCGCGGAGGTTGCGACGGCACACGCACTTCACACCGAGCGCCCACCAGCACCGCCTCCGCTAAGCTGTTAACATAACCATCATAATATATGATAACAACCAACCATTATTGATATTAACAACAAGTGAATTTGTCATGCGATATTCAATGGTATAGGAACCGAGTAGCAAAAACCCATCATTGTGATAGTACCTCTTCAAGAAAGACATTTAAGCCTTCCATTACATTTACATTAAAGGTTAGCTACACTAGAGCAACCCCTGTGCTGTTACAAATGTTCACAGGCGGTGATGAATAAATCTCAAGCATACCATTTTTTTTCACCATGGATTAGGTAGTATTTAATTATCTAAATTTTGCACTTAGAACAAGAGCCCCCACAAAATAACTTTTTACTAGTAATCAGAACAGAAACACTATTACATAGAATTATCCTATAGAATTATATCAGTTTTTGGTCAGTGTCAGATTTTTCTTTTTATTTTTAAGTCACCTGGCTTCCTCCTCTAACTCCTTCTGTTGCTGTTCTTTGAGCTTATTCATCTCCTCCTCATTGTACTTGCCCAGCTTGTTACGCTGTAGAAAAGAGCGCAGTGTGTCACCTTTTTTCTCATATTCCTCTTCCGATAATTTGAACCTAAAAATATTATAATAATAGGATAAACCTCTAAATAAATTAATAGAGGTGTGCTGTAAGATTAAGAAACCATTATAGGTACATATTATATAGGCATTTTTACTAAAACTATTAATTTAATAATGAATTAGAAAGTACCAGTTGATATTTTACATAATCTTCTAAACATTTTTTTTGTTAAGTCTGAGCAGACCCATCTGAATTTTTTTTCGGAATTTCAGGATACAGAGAATCTAACAAAATGACTATCCCGCATTTCTTATGGACTACCATAAATTTGGTAAATAAATGTTTAAATTTACCTCTCCACTTTAAACTCACCTTTCAGCACTGTCACCGGACACGAAGTCTTGGACAAGTGTGAATTTGTCAACAACATGTATCCTCATACCATCTTCAATGGGATAGGAGCCGAGTAGCACCTCATCTTTGTCTATGTCACACACCAACTTATTCTTTGAGTCATACAATTTCAACTTCATTGTGGCCGCTGAGCCACCTGTGACCAGTTCTAACTTTGTCTGTAGTTAAAAACACACAGTTAGTCACGAAAAAAATGCAATTGTGGAATTGGATTGGAATATAGATTTAGATAAATAACTCTAAATCTGAAAGCAATGTCATTAGCAGTTTTTTTTTATGATATGAAGCAGCAGACGAGCATGCAGCCCACCTGGTGGTAAGTGGTCGCTGCCGC